>JAHBCN010007050.1:0-45509 GCA_019359885.1 Listronotus oregonensis
ATATATATATATATATATATATATATATATATATATATATATATATATATATATATATATATATATAATAATATATAAAAATATATATATATATATATATATATATATATATATATATATATATATATATATATATATATATATATATATATATATATATATATATATATATATATATATATATATATATAATATAAAATATATATATATTATTATTATATATATATATATATATATATTAATCGATCTTACCATTGGAGCGGAAACGGAAAAGAGATATAAAGAAGTTTAAATTGGGACAAACTTTCGTATTGGGGAGCTTAATAATACACCGTTGAAAAATTAAAGTTATTTTTTGTACTTTCGGAAATATTGGGAAAAAAAATGAAATTTGCAATTTTTGTTTTTATTTTTTACTAATGTGTTTCACAAGTTAGAAAAATTTTAAAAATACATTCTTATTTAAATTTTTTACGCTTTATGTATTAGTAAAGTCAAAAATTTATTACATCGTTTCTTTTTCGTTAAGCTATCATCAACAACATTTTTTTGAATACGCCCTGGATTTTTTATTTTTATTTTTTAAACCCCTTATTATCTCCATAACAAAAATGTATAATACTTTATATTTATTTAACAAATATGAAATGCTCCTATACGAAATCATGTGCATACCTTGTCTGTTATGGAAAATATGTTTATTTGACAGAAAAATATAAAGTGTTATACATCATTGTAATTGAAATTAAAAATACTTTTAAAAAATGCCATAAACAATCGACAAGGGTCGTATTTAAAAAAATAAAGTTAATGATGGTTTGGTGAAAACGAAACGTCGTAAAAAAAATTTGCCAATCCAATAGATGAAGAATAGAAAGTTTCAATAAAATTGTATCTTTAGTTTTTATCTACCTTTTGAAACAAACTCGTAAAAAAATAAAAACGAAAATTGCAAATTTCAGTTTTTTCGCCATATTTCCAAAAGTACAAACTACATTTTTTAACGGTATATTATTGGGCTACCCTATACGCAACTTTGCCCCAATTTAAAATTTTTCGTATCTCCTACCGCTTTTAAGATCCGAATATTGAAATTCAAATCTATTCAATTGAGCGACTAAAAATACATCTTCTTTTGGTTTAATAATGTTAATTTAATGAGTCCTAAATTTGACCATTATTTCCAGAAATAAAACTAAAAAATTTTAAGAATATCGGCTAAAGGGTATATAAAATAATAATAATAAAAAACCCTGTATCAAAAACTATGCATTCTCAGATCTATATTTATAAAATATTTTTTCATATTTTTTGCAATGAGGAATTACCAGTTGGCCGTGAATTTTTCAAACACCCTGTATGTACATTTTAATTAGCACAAAGATATATGGATAAAAATTTATTTTTTGTAAATCCTAAAAGTTTTATGTTATTATATAACTGGAATGTTTTTACAGTGTGAAATTCTGAAAGAAAGTCAAATTTTAGAGGAAAACGGAGAAATGGGGAAATATTTTGACTTAATTGAAACTATGTTTTTACGCTGAACATACACTGCTTATCCCGAAAATTGTTTTGCCTTACACCTCGCGTATTTTTCCAATACACATTGGTTAAAATTAAAAAGCCAAAAAAAACAAATTTTCTGTGTGTACGCATTGTCAAGAATATTAAATCCTGTTTTCCTGTAAAATATTCAAAGCAATTTTTTCAATTTAATTTAAAAATAGTTAACAAACTTTTATTTTGTATTTGGTTAAAAAGTATAATAAAATATAAATAAATTAAAATTATTTAAGATACATTAATACGGATTTGTATTTGTATAACTAATGACATACCAAATTAAATATAATAAAGGACATAAATATAACATATAATATCCAGCAAAGAGAAATGCGGGGCAAACAAAACACAACAAGAACGCATTTTTCTGGCTCTCAAAATGACTGTTATATGGTTAGACGCAAGATAAAATGGGTCGACATTTTTGCCTACACCTTTTTCGTACGTGTTCCCATTTTTAAAGGAAATGGTGCTACTGATAAGAAAAACTCACGAAAACATCTTATTTTCCAATTTAAAAGTAGGACATTGCCAAGTTAAATCAGGGTTTTCTTTACCAAGAGCAAAATGGAAAAATTTTTAATTATATTACGAGTATTGTTAATATTATTGTTAAAAAGAGTAGCATTTATTGGGCATTAGTTTTCTGAAATAAACTTTTTTTAACATCTACCATTTAAAAAAACATTTACGCAATATAAATAAAAGTTACAATTAATCTTAATCTGAATATTTTAAAGGAATTCAATGTCGACACAATTATTATTTGTTATTCTAAAATATTATTAAATAAAACATTTTTAACACTTTACGAGTAATTAGGCAAATTCATTATTAAAACAAAACACTGAAATATTTATCCACAAATAATAATTTAATATAACATAACAAGAAAAATTTTACACAAAACACGGTGTATGTGTTTTCAAGCTATAATTTAAAGAACAAACATATATACAGGGTGTAAAAAGTATGATGCTCACGATTTTAATGGTCGATTGGGGAGCTCAAAACAAGCCAAAAACATATGGGTCAAAAGTTAATTGTTTTCGAAATATGACCTTTCAAAGTTTAAAAAATTTGGCAACAGCGCGCCCACTTCATCACTCATCGGAGTCGAACGTTGAACGTTTTTTGCGAGATTTTACATATTTACACTTTTTTTTAAGATATGTTTATTTACAGTTTATTTGTAATTAAAAAATAATTATACGTACCACACACAAAATTAAGCTTAATATTCATTATAAGAACAAAAATTATTATGTTTTAAAACAGCACTTTTTTATTTTACTTGAAGAATAATTATAAAAAAACAAACAGCTGTGAACTGTGGTATGTGATAAGTTTACTTCGCGGCCTAATGACTTCGTACTAGTTCCAGGATTTTCTTTCGCGATTTCCAAACTTCTTTTCCCTTGTTCCACAGGTACATATGCACTTTCCAGGATTTCTCGGTTGCAGGCATTTCGTTTCGAAAACTCTTTGGTGCCGTTGTGAAAATCTTTTACGGTAAATTTGGGCTGCTATAAATTAGCATTATGGTTTGCTTTGGCGTAAATTATTAACATATCGGCATATTTCCGGTTTGAAAACTTTATTTTGAACCAAGGAAGTTTAAAGGTATATGGAAGCCCAATGCTATGGCCCATTCGATCAAAAAATGTCCAGCCCAGTATGAAAATAACTATCAGAGTTGGCCCCGCCGATTCTGCGCAATAACAAAATTCCACGAAATAATTTAATGTGTTGCCTACTTACACACTGATAAATCAGTGTGAAGTTAGCCAACACATTATAATTTTATGAGGGCCGGAGTACCGTTTTTTGGATTGATCAAAAGCTTCTTATTTTAATGATTAGTGTTTATTAAATTGTGACTATAATTTTGTGTTTATTGTTTGTTACTTATAATTATTCGTAACAAAATGACTAGAGGTTGTATGGTTTGTCTTGCAAATCCAAGGGTAAATACCCGTCTTTTAACTTTAGGTAAGTATTTTTATATTTAAATTAGGTGCTTCTTATAAGACGTAACGTTGGGTAACCGAATAAATAATAATATATCAATTATAAATAATAGAAAATGAAAATTTCATAGGAAATATTAGTGAGAAAAGTAAGGCAATCTTAACTATCTTTTCGATGATTTCCACAATGTTTTTGTATTTCTGTGGATTATTAAAAAGAAATAAGGTTTACATTTGGGTACTTTTATTTCATTTAATAATTTAGTACACTCTTTTAAGGATCAAAATTATTGGGCAGACCAGGCAAATTTTAATATATACAGGTCCCTCTAATTGAATGAAAGGATAGTACAATTTGGTAGGTTTTTGGGGCGCTGATTACAAATCTAAAAAAATTCGGCAATGTTTCGTTTTCGAGATATTCATCATCAAAATTGAAAATCAAACTAACCTTATTTACACTATTCCTCCTTCTTTTTGCACAAAATTCTTGATTTTTACACTAAATTGGCACACATATTTCATAAACACTTTTTAAAAACTTTTTTTATGTTTATTTTACACTTTTTTACACTTTTATTTTTAAGCAAATATGGCTGCTGCCTTTGAACTTAAAGTTCGCAATTTAATTTAAAAAAGATGTAAAATAAATAAAAATACAAGGTTTTAAAGGTGTTTATAAATATCGTGTCCACTTTAGTGTAAAATCAAGAATGTATACAAAGAAGGAGAATATAGTGAAATGAGTTAGTTTAATTTTCAACTTTGATGATGAAGATCTCGGAAACGAAACGTTGCCGAAAGATTTTTTTCAGATTTCGGTAATCAGCGCCTAAACCTATACCAAATTTGATCAAAATCGGAGAGGAGGCAACTTTCAAGACAATACCATTTGTTTAAAAATAAATTAGATTTTGGTTTCTAATCTTGCATTATCAACTTTTTAGCTCGACATACTGTACACACATAATATTTAACGGATACTGTTACAATGGATACTTAGGTACCAAAGGTACTAAACATTTTAAACCACTGTTATTCTGTCTCATGAATGTTTGTTATTAGTGAAAAGTATATGCCTAAAAAGCAGTTATAAAAATTTTTACTTTTTAATGTACAACCAGAATCTTAGGATTAGATTAAACTCATTTACACTATCTTGCCCTTCTTTTATCACAAAATTGGTGATAAGTACATAATACTATCATACAATGTTTGAAATTAATTTTAAAAATCGTTTTTTTATTTATTTACAAAGATTTTTGGTAAAAATACAAAACTTCCAAAAATATCGACCATTTAAATAGAAGGCAGTAAAGTGGCGCCATCTATCTTTTCTTTATATCAGATGATATAAAATCTAATATTACACAATAATTTTAAATATTCTATAGTAGTATCCTTTAATAACCAACAATTTATGTGCAAAAAATAAAAAAAACCGGTGAATGTTGAATTTGACATTTGATGATGTCAATTTTATAGATAGTAACAAAGAATTGGCAAATCCGGCCCTGACCTACTATTAATTGCGCAAATTCCGCGGGGCCAACCCCCCTATTCCCGCTGCCCTGCACGCCTGGACAATTTTGTTCTACAGTATTGGGCTTCCATACACCTTTAAACTTCCTTGTTTTGAACATTAAGGCACAAAATAAAAGACGGACGAAAATATCGCAGCGACTAGACATAATAAAAAGTGACTACTAAGTTGACAAACCCCAGCGCTGTTATATTTTTTTTCACGATCTAAGAAACTAACTTGACTTGACTTATGCTTGGAATGCAATAAAACCATAAAATTTTTCGGATTTACCGTGCAGGGCTGCACTATACCTGGTGAAAAAAAGTACTAAGTAAATTAATTTTTACAATTTATTCATTCTACTAATGTGTAAATAAACAAACAAAAATTTGCAGTAATACTATATTTTAACAGTATATAATACGTACATTTAAGAACAAAATAAAACACGCTATATCTTACTCTAAATCAATTTCGCTATCCTACTATCTTCCAAATAATTCTTTTCTACGGCGTGCGGAAAAGTGAATTTTCTGCACGCCGCGTGAAAAAGTAAACAAACTCTAAAATCTTATAGGTAAGCAAGATTTATGTATTTTAGTAATTGTAGGCTATTTCATGCAATATACGAAGCCATTGCAAGTTTTAGTTTATTCTCTTTTTGTTTGTTACTTCGTAATTTTTAATATATCAACTAAAACACAAAAAAACACATTTTTTTAATTACCCTGTATAATAATAATAAATGATTATGACAAGTCAAGCAACAATATGTAATCTTGGTGATTTTAACACATTTCAGATTTTTTCTTCGTTTCCATATGAACAAGCAATTGCACAAATGAATTTCAATACAAACAAGCATTTTTAATAAAAAAGGCGTCATAGCATCTTTTTTAATTAAATAAAAATGACAAAAATAATTTTTGAAATGAGTAGCTACAGATTCTATCCTGGATGCAGCAAATACCGTAAGTTTGAATTTATTCCCAGCAAAATCTCATGAAAAATATGAGAATCAATATAGTCATTTCGAAAACTGGTGCTCCAGCAAGGAGACAAAAAGTCTTAAAGAAGAAGTGTTCTTGGCCTATTTTGGGATTTGCAAAAAACATATAAACCTAATACTTTATGGAGTAATACTCTATGTTAAAATGTGTCCTCAAAGTAAAAAGGAACCTTGATTTAAGTTCATATTTTAAGCTAACATCACTACTTAAACACCAAAACGTGGGATACCGGCCAAAAAATCAAAACTTTCAGCAAAGAAGAAGTTTCAAGATCCATGAAAGAAGCACCTGATAATATTTACCTTCTAATAAAAGTTGCACAATTTTTGGATTAGCCGGTGCTTGTAGGAAGATGAACTTACAAAAATAATGATTGACATAGAGGATAAGAAAATTTGATATGGATTCTGACAGTAAAATAACTTCCAGAATCTTTAGGTCCGATAAACAAATAGGATTTATTGCAATTGTACTAAATATGCAATTCGAAAATCACATACCCCACACAGACTTTTTTTGTCCAATAAACAAGGGCATGCAGTACGCAATGTGTGGGAATAAATTCAATAGGTAAAATGCCTTCAGAAATTGCTGCATCCCAAAAATTAAAAAATCCAGAAGAGTACACTGGACATAGTTTTCGTCGATCCCCTGCGACTATGTTAGCGGATTCTGGAGAAGGAATTACCAATGTCAAGCGACTTGGGGCTGGAAATCAACGGCTGTAGCTGAGAGCTACATTGATGAATCCACAAATCAGAAAAGAATATGTCAAATAAAATATTGACCATGAACAACTCCCTCCTGAGCTAAGTCAGCCTTCATCAAGCCGTACAATAAGCCTTCCATAAGCCACCCGGCTAAATGAAATTACAGGTTTTGCAATTAATTTACAATATGCTAATAACTGTTCTTTTGTTGTAAATGTTATCAACAAATAATTCCCATTTATAAATATGTTGTAGTAGTTCTTTCAGATTAAACATAATTTAAAAAATAATCATTGCTTTAATATTGGTATTATCTGACGCTCGTAGGAAAAATTTTGTTCCTAACGCTTGCGCAAAGTGACTTTTCCGCGTGCGGAAAAGTATCACTTTGCGCACTTGTTAGGAAAATATCTATTTACAGGTTCTAGGCTATTTATATTTATATACCTAAAGCGATAAGAATTTTCAATTTTTTTAATGTGTTCAGTACAGTTTCTCCAGTTTTCAGACTTCTGTTTTTATCAGTACAATCACACCAGGATTTAAAGTTGCTGTATTATTGTGCGCGCGTATATTAGACTTAAGTTTATGCCATATCAACTTGATTGGATTGAAAATGCAGTAATATGGCGGTAGCCGAATTATTTCGTGACCTCTACCTCTGCAATTTTATCGAAACTATCTTTTTTGAAATTGTAACATTTTAAAACCTCTAATAATTGCTTACATTATAACCATGGAAATATATGATAGTAAAAAGTCTTGTTTTCCTTTTTCTGCTGTGGCACTTTATTCAACTGGCGACTATGGAAGGATGCATTATCCATCACAATACTGCTCTTTGGTGATTTGGAAAAGCTACATATTTCCTACAGCTTGTCGGTGGGCAAGAGAAAAAACTTTTCTGTAAGTGTTGGGTCATTAATAGAACGAACAGCTTTTCTTTGAATAAAGTGAAAAATGTGTTGTAGGAAACGCCATTCCCCAGACATAAAAACAATATTCCAAAGGGGGTCTGATCTGAAATACATACAGAGTATACAGGTTAGAAGGGGAAAAAAACTTTCTGGCTCGAAAAATGAATTCAAGCTTTTTTAAAGGTGCTGAGGCTATGGATGTAATGTGTTTGTGTCAGTTAAAAGGGTTTTTCTTTAAAGTAACGCCAACAAGTTAAATGATCCTTGGTTCTGCAGAACTTGCTCATGTAACGGATGAGCATAGGCGGACATTTTCACGACAGCAAACATGGAGGCATTGGACTGGACAAGATTTTTGGCGCCCACCAAAATTAGTTTAAGATATTGTAAAAGAGTTATTTACATTTACCTGCGCTTGTTTTCTAAATCAGACTTACAGGGTGGCTTCATAAATTAAATATTAGAGTGAAGGATACTATTGTCAGCAAAACTATGAATATGATCGATTGTGGAAAAAAGAAGATCGCTGATGTAAAGAAGAAACAGAGTTGGTGCCAATACTGAGCCGTGGGGCACCCCAGCATTAATTTAGTAGATGCAGGAAGAATGAATATTTACAATAAGTGATATACGTCGATTAGAAAGGAACTAATAGGCTAAAAAGAAAGCTAAGTAACTAAATAATTTAATTAAAATAAAAAGCCTAATATTAAATGTTCTATTATTTTATTGGTAACTAAATAAAGTAAATACGTAAAAGAAACAACTATAACGTTTCAAATCTTCACAATTTTTATTTTTTGTTAAAAATAAAAAATGACATTTTGTAGCACTGCTACTTTAGATGTCTAAATGTACTACAAATAAGTTGAGACATTTACCTAATTAGATCACCAATTTACAAATTTTATGACATAAGGGTTTGAAAATACTTAATTATTGTATAAAATGATTGGAAATTACGTACTTTTAGAACAAATTTATAGGTAGTTGTTACATCAATTGATCTTTTTTAAAATGTTTTTTTTTATTTTTTTTAAAATCTTCTTTTATTTTCAATGTGAAATTTTTAAAGTTATTTAAAATGCATGATTTTCGGATAATAGATCTTTTGCGTATGCTGAATTTTGTTTTTTTTTAAAAATTTTTTGTGTTCTTTTATACGATCTTGGCAGACCTGTTTAAACTTTTTACGGCAAAGATAAACACCCTTTACCTTTTCTTTATTTTTTTTTTTATATATTTACTTATTTTTATTATTTGTTTTAAAGTATATTAATGTTTTTTTTTTAAAAAAAAAATTAAATTATTAAATGGCCAAAGAAAAAGTTTTTTAAAATTTTTAAAAGTTTCAAAATTTTTAAAAAAAAAATTAGATGAAAAGCTTTTTGTTTAGGTTTATTTATATTTTCCAATTTTGAAATATCGATTATCTTTTTGCTTAATTAAAAATTAATTTCTTTTTAAAAAATATCAATATGTATTGACCCTATTATTTTTAAAAAAAAATTAATAAATTAAACAAATAATTAATAAGATTTATTTCCAATATAAAAAAATACTCAAATAAACTAAACAAAGTTTAAACTACTTTTATCAAAAAAAAAGAATGATTAAAATTGATTTACTTTTTTCTTTTTTTATAAGAACTTTTCCCCAAAATATTAGAATATTTAAAAAGGACAAAAATTTTTAATATTGCTTTTAAAAAAATTTAATAAAAACTAATTTTTAAATTTTTTAAAAATAACAAAAAAAGACCAAAAGGAAAAAAGCTTTTAACAATAATTTTCGTTGTTAAAAGTTTAAATAGGAAATTTTTTTTTTTTTTTTTTTTTTTTTTTTTTTTTTTTTTTTTTTTTTTTTTTTTTTTTTTTTTTTTTTTTTTTTTTTTTTTTTTTTTTTTTTTTTTTTTAACAAGAAATAAAATTGTGGGGAAACTTATAGTTGTTTCTTTTACGTTTTTATTTAAATATGGATCTTCATCAAGTAACGATCGACTCCATAACATATTTATTGGAAACAAAAAATTGGAGTATGATGATGATTTAGTAAATTGTATCCCATTTTTTTACTGAATTAAATTTTTTTTTTTAATAACAAAATTTTTTGTTTTAAATTTTTTTAAACTAATTAAATTTTTTTTTAAATTCAGAGCTCAAATCATGATTTAGTATTAAAAGTTTTTGATGACCCAATTTCATGATTTTTGTAAATGGTTTTGAAAATATTGGGAAAAAACCGTCTCCAGGGTGCCTGGTTTTAAGGAAGGAGCTCCCAAACAATTTTTGACAAATGTTTATGGAAACTTTTTTTATGAAAAGCCTAATAAATATTTCAAAGATTCTTTACAAATGTTTAGGAACACCCTGTATGTTACAGTAACCCTCTTTAAAGAATTATTGGGCATTATGCATCTTTACTCAAATTAATTTATTAGCCAACTTGTTTTCCGTTTTTCTTCCGTTCGCCTTTTCTCATTGGAATTTTATTTAAGTATTTTATAAGCCTAGACGCCGAAATGTGTTCTTTTACGGCTGAAATGCCCCATAAATGTCCCTATAACGTTATTTTATTATTTATATTAGTGTAGCTAGGTCTATATTCATCACTAAATGGAATGTATTAGGAGCGTAACAGGTTTTTTAGGTCTATTTTTTTTTCTATTTAGTGAATGGTTAACATAAGAAAAAAGTTTTAAGAGCTCGAAAATATATTCTATTCACAGCGTTACACATATATAGGCTGAATTTTTTAAAGTATTACAATGCGATCTGTTAATAGCTGTTTCAAATATTCTTATGCAATTTCAGTGGTGAAGTAAGTAGGGGGAAAAGCTTTATTTAATTTTTTACAATTTTTTTGCCCTCTTTTAAGGGTGAGAAATATAATTTGGGAATTTCAAATGGAAGGTGTGTGGAAAAATATTTTTTTTACTGGTTACGAAATTATAATCAATAATTTAATTGAAATTAAAAATAATTTAGAAATTTTTATTTTCGAGAAATCGCAAGTCAAAAAATGGAGGACGCTGTGTACTGAATAGTTTGTCGTAACTCGATAAGACTAGTAGCCTAACGGTATGAGAATGTGACTATACCTGAAAGGATCAAGGAGGTTTTTTGATGCAATTTTCCCCTAAAAACAAATAGTGAAAGCTGACATACATACATGCACTAAACCTTTTCACAATAGAAAACTCACTGTTAACGGATTGTAAAAATTATTCGGGACAGTGCTATCCTCCCCCAATAGCAACTGCACAATCAGCTCCATGCGCCACCACTTGCGCGCCTGTGTCTTGGACAGGTCTGTGTCATGGCAGCGGCCTGCAATCCTGTCTGCGCCAAGAATTCTTGATACAAAGTATTGTAGATGTACAATGTAAAGGGTGTTCCAATAAGAGGTTTCGAATGTTGGTAAAGAATAAAATGAAAGTTTTATAACATATTTGAAGTTTATAGGCACTGCGTAGCTAAACAGTGTACAATTATAGGTGGAATACAATATCTGCTAAATGACCACCACGACTTCTCTGACAGCACACAATTCTTTTGTTGAAATTTTCCATTACTTCTAAACACATTTCTGGAGTTATGTCACGAATTATTCGTGAAATTTATTGTTTCAATCCTTGAATGGTTAGGGAATTGTTTTCGTAAGCTTTGCTTTTCATATAGCCCCACAAAAAATAATCTAGGGGCGTCAAGTCGCAAGATCTTGGTGGCCAATTTACGTCCCGTTCCTTGAGATAATCCTCCTTTCAAACCGTGTACGCAATAAATCCAATGTTTCTCGTGCTGTATGGCATGTCGCCCCATCTTGTTGGAACCATATATTGTCTACATCCATCTCCATTATCTCATCCCATAAAAAAACATCAATCATCGTTCAGTATTGCTCTCCGTTTACTGTAACAGCTTTTTCGTCTTCATTTTCAAAGAAATACGGACCAATTATACCCCCAGCCCAAAAACCGCACCAAACTGTTACACGTTGGGCATGCATTGGCTTTTCGTGAATCTGTCTAGGATTTTCATTGCCCCAGATACGACAATTTTGTTTATTTACGTAACCGTTTAAATGGAAGTGAGCCTCGTCACTAAAAATGATTTTATTGCAAAAATTATTGTCCTCTGCCTTCCTCTGTAGGATCGAATTGCTAAAAGCACGACGTTGTCCATGATCGTGTGACTTAAGCTCTTGAGTAATTTGAATTTTATAAGGATGCAGACCTAAATATTTTTTCAAAATTCGCCACGTTAAAGTTCTGTCGATGCCCAACAGTCATTTGTGGATTTTCACCCACACTTTTCCGAACAGCCTGAATATTCTCAACGGAACGAGCTGGACGTTCCCGTATTTTTGTTTTAATATCTTGCACAGATCCGGTAGTTTCAAATTTATGCACTATTTTGCGAATAGTTGCTTCTGAGGGACGATTGTGTACACCAAAGTAATCCGAATTCGCCGATATGTGGCTCTCACAAAAGACCCATTTTCGAAATACATTTTTATAATGTAAACACGTTATTCGACCGTATAGCGCTCCATTGTTAAAATTGTACTGAATTTCACAAAGCAATAAAATTCGAATACCAAAAAAAAATTGAAATAAGAAGAGTAGAAAATAAAAACATTTGAAACCTCTTATTGGAATATCCTTTATTATTAATTGAAAATAATAAATGCTGTTGAAATTGAAATTGAGAATCTAACAAGCGTCCAGAAGGTCCGCGGTTGAAGTCCCGTCTAAGATGTGCTTTTTTTTGTTTTAAATTTTGCTCAAATTTAAAACTTACCATTCAAAATTGCAAGAAATAAAAAAAAGGAAGTTTACGCTTCTTTATTAATTAAAACTTACAAATTAAATGTCATTTTTTTCAATTTTTTTTCAATTTTTTCAATTATATTAAATAACATAAATTAACCGTAATTTACACTTTGGCATCCACTGATGAAATATTTTCGTGAAAATAGTCAGAAACGATACTTTGTCAAAACCGAAAGAGAAATAAAAAATTGAAAAAAATACAAACAAACTATCAAAAAACAGATAGAAAAAATTATTAAACTACGGTTAATTTATTCAAAATAATTATAAAAATAAAAAAAAGACATTTAATTCGTAAACTGTAGGTGCCAAGTTAGCATCCACAATTTTGGGGTTTGGTTGGTACCTACCCACACTATAAGCTCGCAAAGTGGGAGCTCATAACTCGATGCACCTCTTAGACCTTCCCCTCGTTAGTACAGTTAAAATCTAAAAAAACTTTTGCCAATTTTTTTAACAATCCTTTAACTATTGACTTAAAATTAGGTTCTTTTTTTTTTTTATGGGTCGTTTATTCTAACCTGTTTTTGAAAACTTTTCTTTATTTACACTATTATGTCCCTTAGTTCTGTTGGGTTAAGTATAAAAAAGAAAAATTTTCTCAATTCGTCGTACTCGCGGGTGTATCAGATTTCACGAAGCCCTTGTTAAAGGGCTTCATTATCTTCATAACTAGAAGTTTAACTTTTTATTGCAGCCATTATGTTGGCGACAGAAGAAAATTCCTCTTTTTTCATTAAACATGACAGAACTTAGGTGCATAACTAACCAAGTGTAAATAAAGTGACGTTTTTTCGAAAACAGGATTAGCGACATAAATAAAGAGTACCTATTTTTTGATCAATAGTTAAAGATGGAACGTTGTCCCAAGTTCTTATAAATACAAGGCGTAAAAAAAGCGTCACAACGCTTTTTTTGATAGTAATTTGAAGAGTCTTACTTGGTATTACATCTTATTAGAATAAAATTGAAATAATAATAATATATAATATATTACACCTTTCAAAATACAAAATTTTTAAAAAATTTCATTTAATTGTACTGCTTAAGTTTTTTAAAAATAAACTTGTGCACAACAGTAAAATTTGTTTCTACTTTTAGAATTAAAGCTAGATAATTATTATTGAACAAAGCCAAATTATGATACTGTAAAAATATAAAAAAAAATAATATATCATTAACATATAGTATATAAACCCAAATCAAAATCAAAATCGAATTGAACAATTCCCAATGATAAATCCCCAGAATAATGCAAAACATTTTATTAACCAATTACCAATCCCAATTATTCAAGAAAAATCATACTCCTAATACATGTTCAAGATATAAATATACAAGATTCAAACAATTAAACATTTACCAATAACAAAAAACTATCCTAGGTACCCTTTTCACAACACAATACTCACTACAGTAGTAAAGGGGGGAAACTTTCCATTCTAGTTTTTCCATAAAAAGTGATTAGGTAGGAATAAAATTACTTAAAATTTCCTCGTACACGTCCAATTTTGAAATATCCAGGTTTTTATTAATTTTTTATATCTGTTAAAATAAGTTTCTTCTAATTTCTTTAGGTAAGTTATTGTAAAGTTTTGGGCTGTGTACAAGAAATTTCTTTGTCCAATCGACTTATGTTTAAAGTTAATTTGCAACCCTTTTTTCTTGCTTCTGGTTTACTATGGTTTATTTTTGTGTTTACTTCTATTCTTTTGTTGGTGTATAATAAGTTTTAACAGTATAGTTGTCTGACTGAGTAAACACCACTTTCCTTAAAAAAGAGTTTGGTCGGAAATAGTCTGTTTTTATTAAAAATAATCTTAATATTCTTTTCTTAAATTTTCTAGGGTTTAAATATGATATTTCTCCACCCCAAACTAGAATACCATAATTTAGGATTGGCTCCACCAATGCATTGTAAATTATTTTTAGATGCTTTACTTTTTAAAACAAGCTTTAATTGTTTAAACTTAAAAATTAATCCTCAAGTTTTTAATAACAATTTTATTTGATAATCCCATTTTAAATGACTGTCTACAGTTATTCCTAGATATTTGATTTTGTTGGTGGATTTTTGGTGGAAGTTTATTGTCAGGTTTTAATTTTGTAACGTTTGATAAGTAGGCAGATTATTTTTATATGATGATAGGGCAAAAAATTTGTTTTTTATAAACAGTAATAATTTGTATCAAAATAGCTTTTTATATATACCTGGTGGCCAATTTTTATCCCTCAGAAAAGAAGGCCCATACAAAAAAAGTTTACATAAACCTGTAGTATTCTTTTGTGCGTTTTTTTCATATCTGGAGATTTCCTACATTTTTCCGGACACCCTGTATATTACGGTACTTCGATTCGTACTAGCTGTTTATGGGATATCATAGCTTAAACAATTATGACAATTTTTATGAAAATAATTGTTAATGATAATATTGTCATCTTTATTATTGTAACCTGGTAACAAAGTACACTATTCTTCTTATTTAGCTACTGCCATCTTAACTAAAGTGACATTTATTGTATAACATTTGATAAAAGTAAAATGCACCCATTTAAAAGAGAGATCGGTGGTATTTTTTAATATTGTTTATCAAGAGTAAACGCCGACCAAAGTACAAGAGTTTAAAAATTTAAAGAAACCTTATCTATGCGCAATAAACCAAAAAGTAGCCGTTTCCAAATTTCCCATAAAATTAGATTAACAATTTTACTGTCGTATCAAGATGATCTTCATTACAGCACTTGTCAACTGGATCTAGTTTAAAATATTGGTTATAAATTTTTACCAATAATTATTAAAAAAAAAATAATATTCACCTTGCCCAATCTGACTTCTGATGACGGCCCTGTCTTTATTTCTTTTTCAAACATTTTAAAATAAAAAAAAATGGCACTTAAAAAAAAACTTATTTTAAGATTTTTTAAAATGCATTTTGATTTTAATTTTAATTTTACGGTTTTGAGGTACCACCAACTTTTTTTAATGGCGAATATTTTGTTTTTTATTACATTTAAAAAATATGTATATATATTTTTATGTCAAAAAACGAAAGGCATTTTGGTCGATGTACACTGGGCAATTCTTACTTTTTGTTTGGGTATATAAGTTTATAATGATTATACATATAATTACATTGACTAATAAATAAAAATTGTTTGCTAATGGCCTTCACAGCTATAAACAACCCGGACAAAAAATTAAATTTCTATATTTTTTGACGTACAAATAAAATATCTTTATAAAGTTTCATATATCATCTTAAAAAAAAACTTTCTTTTTAAATGTACTAGAATAGTGACAGGATTAATAACCGGACACTGCACCCTAAGAAAACATATGCACACTATGGGCATCTATAGAGAAGAACCCATTTGCAGACTATGTGACGAAGAGGAAGAGACAGCCTCTCACATCATATATGAGTGCCCTGCACTTACATACTGGAGAACAAATCAAAACCTCATGGTGGACACTAACCACCAGGAGGCTGGAGACCAGAAAAGAACAGTAAAAGGGCTACTACACCTGTCTAAGGTGTCAAACCTTTTTAACTGAAACAAATACACAAGAGATACAACAAGCCCTGTAGGCTGCAGTGTCGAGGCGGACAAAACCTCAACTTGTGTATTTAGTTTATCAATCAATCAATCAATGTACTGAAAAAGAAAATGGCAGTCATAAATAAGTTGATAATGGTATCTTAGGGCCGAACAAAATTTAAATCTTAATATATCAGTGAATTGCTCTTTAAAAGTTGTCATAATAAGATTTACACCGATTCTAAAGATATTTAAAAAAAATACACTTTTTTGAACTTACATTTTTTTTCAAAATATCTCAAAATCAAAACAAGATAAAGGCGCCATTAAAACGGCATTAAATATACAACTTACTGGCTTACAACTTTCCCCATATATCTATGTTTCTATCTCTTGTAGTTTCCAAGATCCCAATATATTCTCTACTTATTTCGGATACACTGTGTACATGCAAATTAAAGTGGTTTAATTGCAACAGCCGCAGCCGTAGACAAAGTTATCGCCTTTTAGTAAGTAAAGCTCGGCGTGTCGACAAATCAAATCGAGATTGGGAGGAGCATCTTTTATCTTCGTCTCCTCCATATCATGAGCGCCGAACTCACCCATCTCCCTTTAACAAAAATTTATGGTTGAACAGGCCGGGAGTAGTAGCAGTACGGATCATTATGTTTTCCTATTTTAGTTTAATTTATGAAGCAGTATTTTTAAAAAACCGCAAATTTAGCGCTGTTCCAAACAAGATCGAATACGCTTTACCAAAAGTTAGAGGTTCTCAATGCTTGAAAATAAATTTTTTGTAGGAGACGTACACAAAACACATGAGGTCACTATTTTATTTTTTTCTGTACCCACCTAGTCCCAATACCTTGTTTAATATTAATTTACTTTTTAAAAAATATCGTAAAAACCATTTTCGAGATATTTCGAAATGAATGCATGGCTTTTATACATGACAGATATCGTCAATATTAATTATGCACAATCTGATTCAAAATATGTCGTTTCACAGTCGATAAAAAATTTGTTTTTTTCTTTAATTTAATAAAGTACACTTTTATCACCATTATATTTCAATTTGACTTAATTTTTAGGAAAATCCATTTTAGGAATAAACTACCTTAAAATAAATTAAATTTATTTATTTTTTGTATAATAAATAATACGTTATCTTTTACATAAACCAAAATTATAGACGTCTAAATGATTAGGTAAATCTACCGGTTAATAAACAAATATTGACTTTATGTATGCATTGTTTCTCACAGCATTTACCTGTGTTTTTCTCAAATCAATGAACTGAAACTTTATGCTCTACTATTGCATTTATTCGCATTGTAACAACTAATTAAACAAGCAAATTTCGCAAGTTCAATTCACTCCTTGCATCATGTTCTGGTAAGTTCTTCGCACGAACCTCGTTTCTAGCAGGCAATTTATTTTCGTCTGAAATGAACTCGTTGTGCATTGTAATCAGATCCTTATTTTAATTTGTTTTCGCTTAAAGTGAGTATCTGTATTATTGCTTTAGTTTAAATTACAAACTACAAAGGTTAAACAAGGTAACGGAATCTTACAACTATTGTCTAAAGATGTTATTAAATTTTGCTACCAGTGAAAATAACATAAGATGCAGTTATAAATAAACATTGTGTCGCTCATCAGACTATCTATGTCAGCTTTTAATGGTGTATCGTTTTTTTTTATTACAATATAACATACAAAAATTAGCCATTGCCTTATAATCTATATTATTTCTTTTAAATTTTACGTAAGCTAATGGTCACTAAAGATTTTATTATATTTTAATGGTTGAAATAGTTTCTATTATGTAAAAACTTTACAATTGCAATACAGGCAAATAAATGGCGCTGTATAGGTTAATTGTGGTTAGTTTTTTGACAACATCTTAACTTGCGTATTATTTCGTCATATCTGTTCTTTTTTCGGTAACAGAGGTTATTTAAGCTACAAAATTTATATAATTTGCTAGGCTTAAAGTAAAAACTAAATCCGTGATCTTTTAGTTCAAGAAAACTTATAGCAAGTAATCATTATACAGACAGGGGCACCCTACTAGGTATATAGCAATGGACCGGACGAATTTGCAATCGGTGAGGAGAAAATTAAAAAAAAAATTAGTATCGTTTATACAAAGTTAAAAAAACACAAGAAATTTATCCTGAGGACAATATCAGGAGATTGGAGTTTTGTGAAAACATGATGAATAAGGCAAATGAAAATGAAGATTTTATTCGAAACATTGTCTTTACTGATGAGTCCACATTTTCACTCCATGGTAGGCATAATCCCACTCACATCCGTTATTGGTCTCAGGAAAATTTACATAGGTATTTTGAACTTGAAACTCAGCGTCCTCCAAAGGTAAATGTCTGGAGCGGTATTTATGGGGAACATGTTATGGTAACTTAAATGGTCAAAAATATTTGGATCTTTTGCAACAGCAAATAGTTCCAAAAATTAGACGATTGGCAGGTCCTCGATTTAATGAAGTGTGGTTTTAACCAGATGGCTGTCCAGCACATAATACACGTTTGGTTTTGGTTACTGCTGGATTGAGAGCTACAATACCGTGGCCCTCCGCTTTCCTGATCTGGCTCCTAACGATTATTTTCTTTGGGGTTATGCAAAATCCAAAATTTATGGTTTTCGGGATGATCGCGCTATTAATCTTGATAAATTTCGTGTAAACATTCGTAATGTTTTTCAAACAATTACACCTGTGGTGTTAAACAATGTTCGAAGAACTTTCTATGATCGCTTAGGACATTGTTTAGCGGAAGGCGGTGGATTGTTTGAATACTTGCTTCATTAATTAATTAATTTATTTTTTTTGTTTTTAGTTAATTTTTTATGTAGAATAATTTTTTAAATTTTTAGTTGAGATTTTTTAGAATAACATGTTTTCTTTTCTTAGAATCGAAACAATAATTTTATTATTGTTTTGATTCAAAAAACTCTGATAAGCAATAGCCAATTTTATCTTCTACATGCGTAAATAATTATGAAGAACATGAAATACAGCAGTACATCCCAACCCGTCCGTGGTAACAAAGTTACTGAGGATTGAACGAAAGCGCGCCGGTTGGTCGCGCAAACCTCGGCTGCAGTGCTTAGAGGGTAATCGCAAATTCGTCCGGTCCATTGCTATATACCTAGTAGGGTGCCCCTGTCTGTATTTGTTTTTAAATTAACTAAATTTTTAAATTGCTTAAAACGGTTTTATTATTTAATAAAGTTATATCTCTCAAAAAAGCCTAGACGGTTAAGTTAAACATCCTATTTTTATGCTGACTAATCTCAGTATATTATGAATTTTGCACTTTAGTGACCTGCTGCTCGGCTGTACTGCACAAGTTGAGGCTATCTCGAGGCAGTTAGTTTTGAATTTGGTTTTCAACCAGTCAAATTAATGTGTAAAGTGTTGTAAAGCTTTTAATACAAGTAAAAGTGAGGAGTAGTCTTCAAAACTATTAATATTTGGCCAGTTTAACATAACATTTAATTAGCGGTGTAAGCTGAGTTGGGTAAAACAGATCTCACCAAATATTAAAAATTTGTTTCATTTCAGGTTTACTTAATAAGATTATTCCAAAGGTAGTACAAGACCTTGGATATATAAAATCTAATAATTTGTACTACTTGTATTGTCGTCATTTTAACATCAAATAATAACAGATATTATAGATTGTATTTCTTGATTAGAAATATTTGCATGTTTAAGCATTTACAAAAAAAGAGTTTAAATACCCACCCCCCTGTATATTGTGGCTTAGGTTGAGTTAGTCGTGGTATAAACTTTAACAACCTATAAGTTTATTAAACGTTACAAAGTTCTACCTCTCTGACTTGTTTATCGTTACAATGGTTTTTGTCAATTGGATTTTCACACAAAGAAAAACCGTTATTAATACTGGTAAAACATTATAATAATACAAGTTACCGAAACATTTTTATCACAATATACATTTTATTTGGTGCTAAGAATATCTTAACTTAAAACGTACTAATATCGTTGTGTATTACCTACATGAAAATGACCAGTACTGTAAGTCTCTTATAATTGCAGAGTGACTTTAATAAAAGATGTTATTCCTAAAAAGCCTTCTTTAAACATTGTTTTATAATATTTTCATTTTAGTAACTTTAAAGACTTTTGAATTTGGATTTAAGAAAAGCTATCAATTTCTGATAATGAAGCTAGTCTTTATCTGAGGTTTAGGAAGTAGGCAAATAGAACTTTTTTATTGGTATCTTTAATTTTTTAAGTTTTTCTTTTTTCTTTCTAATAGCAAAATTTTAACGCTTTTAGATTTTTTAAGGATAATACTATTTAAAGTTTTAAAGTACATTTAATTTCGTTTATTTGTTGTTTACTTTCTAAAGTCTATTTTTGATAAAGAAACAAACCCGTTATTACATTGGCACCCCAGCCTTATAAGCATTAATAATTTTCCACGTTGCTATGGAAAAATTAAGATGCAGTTTTTAAAGTTACGACTATCATCACAAATTAGGAATTGGATCTTATTTATAATTTTTCAAATAACCCTTTCAGCACGTGAACGAAACTTGTGTTACATATATGCGTAACATAATGTACTTATCTAGTAAATAGATATTATTGTCTACTTCTTTTGCATGTTAATTAAACTTAAAAAGATCTAAATAGCCCTATTAATCTAAAGTTGCCTTGGTTTCGGCAATTCCAGCCACATACGCAATTGGCTCATAGAAAAAAATGCTTTATTTCAATAAAATACCCCAGTTACATAAATACCATAAACTTAACTTCTATTGGCAAATTGTTTTAAGGTAACTTAAACCAAAAAATAACTTTAAGACAATTATACTGTCACAAAACAGGAAAAAACAACGTTTTAAAATTCTGTGACATGATAATATCCTCCTTGAGCATATATTTTTTATAATACTTACCTGAAAATACTACATTTTCAACTGTGTATGAAATACAGTAAATATGACATTTTCAGAACCCCGATCCCTCTTTCCGTGCGCTTATACAAAGATCCATCCATGGAAACTGTTTATAACAACGATTTATTTATTAATGACATATTTTATTTTCTTTCAGTGAAATTTATGCCATTTTCAAAAAATGAATTCAATTTGGAAGAAAATCCGGATAGTTCCGATATTATATTACAACAAGCGGCAGAAGTGAGTGCAGATTTATTACCAGTGAAATACAGGTTGAGATATGAACATGAATATCACATTTTTACCGAATGGCGGACTCAGAAAAGAATCAAAATTGTGAGTGACAATATTCTCTTAGTTTATTTTTCTGAAAAAGCCAAATCTGTCATCCACCTTATGGAGTCGATTCTCCATGTTAAAGAGTTGTTTGGCAGTAAAAGAAAATACTCACAACCAATATCCAAAAACCATCGCTTTTTTGAACCGACAAGCTGTAGGATATGTACCAAAGAAATCCAAGTTTCTTACATCAAAACAAGTAACCAAATTTTTATGTGAAGCTTTAGATGGACAATATCTACTATCAAAAGTAATTTTAGTGTTTGGCATCTTCGGTGCATGCCGCAGAGATGATTTAATACGTTTGAGTTTAGACGATGTGGAAGATAACGGGCGTTTCCTTAACGTAATCTTACGAGATGGAAAAACTCACAGGTCATGAAGTTTTACCATTACCAATGAAAATTGCAAATTCAATCCCTGTACACTTTACCGTAAATACGCAGATCTCCGCCCTAAAAATATGGAGAGTAGAAGATTATTTGTTGCATACCGAAACCAAAGATGTTACGCTCAACATGTTTGGTGCCATAGTATCAGTGGTATTCCAAAACTTGTTGCAAAATACTTAAAACTAAAAAATCACGAAGAATATACCGGACATGGGCTAGGGCGTTCTTCGGTTACCATGTTGGTAGAAGCGGCGGTGATTTGCTCACTTTAAAAAGACACGGGGGATGCCTTTCTTACAATGTAGCAGAAGGATATATAGAGGAGTCCATACAAAGAAAAATTGAAGTATCTCAAAAGTTGTTTAGGCCTTGTAACTTGGAAACTACAAAATCTGTAACAGTCAATCAAGAGAACCAAAACATACACGAACACTCCGCTTTAACATCTTTAGTTCAACAAAAAGAAATACAAAAGGGATTGAGCTTCAACAATAATACGAATTGTACAATAAATATAACCATTATTCATAACGGTTCCGTCCAAAGTTAATTTTCTTAGATTTAATTAGCTTGTAATTTTTTTTGTTAATTTGTTTTACTGTTTTAAAAATAAAAATAAATAATTGCAACTTTCTTAAATAATTTTTTGCGATGTTTTTTGTTTATGTTGTTTTCACGTACCTAGGTATAATAAAAAAATATCATTCATTACACGTCCAGAAATGGATTTTTCCGTTCTTGCGTGACTTTCCGTGTTTGGCTGCGCCTCACACGAGAATTAGTCACGCGAGCACGGAAAAATCGTCATTTCCGTCCTGGTAATGAAATATACTATTTTGCGCTTAACTTTTTGGCTTTCCTCCCCAACATACTATTTTTTGAAAATATGTTATATAGTTTTGTGGCGAATTCATGTTTTAGTATGTTTTCTTTGGGATACTCGCCTTACCACTTTTTGGAATATGGGACCTCTTTGGTCCAAGTCCCGGGGTATAACGAACTGAGTCTGCTTAGCCCTATTGACCCCTATGAGCTTGCGGATCGCCTGCAATATACCAGTCAAACGTCACAAAAGGTAAACAGCTATTTGAATTTTTGAAGTTTTTACAGCAAAATATCTTTAAATTTAATTTAATTTTTTATTTTAATTTCATCTTGAAAACGGTCGCCGACTTGCTACCGCAACGTAGATTAATATTTTTGATTTTTTTTAGGGGGTTTTTCTTCTTTTTTGTTGCAGGCGATCTGCAAGTTTATAGGGGTCAATAGGGCTGAACAGGCTCAGTTCGTTATACCCCGGGACCCGGACCGAAGAGGTCCCATTTTCCAAAAAGTAGTAAAACATACTGAATACTCTTTTTTGAGTTCTACACCCCGATTCTTCTACTGGCCCACTACTGTCTTAACTTGCCTTTTCCCTCGCTGTATCACCGTAAGCGGCTGTTTATTTAAAAAAAAGGAGCTAAAGCTCTAAGCATGTTATTTGTGGAACACTTGCATGTCGATCTGACCTAAAGAAAGTAAGGAGGCTTTTCATAGGATAAATTATTTTTGCGAGAAATATCTTATTTATTTCAAATAATATTATTTTTTCGTTGGGTTTTTAACCCTTTATAATTTTTTAAATTCATCGAAAAGGTAAGAAATATGTTTTAAAGATGTGATATTTTAGAAACAAAGAATACTATGACATAGTGCGTCTACAACAGTTACGGTTAAATATCTTGACAAATGCCACTTTCACATCAATTTAAAAATAAGTTTACAAATTTATAGAAATGTAAACTTTTAATTATCAAAATTAAAACCATCCGAAAGTATCTAACCAGTTAAAGTGTACATATCCAATATTTCCATCATATGTTTTCTACAGTGTGCATTTAGGTCGTTAAGTGTCAAGAGGATAACTTAACTGGCAGTTAAGAGGCTCTAAAGTTCACTTATTAAGCCCTGTGCTCTAAATTAATGATACACTTTCCTAAATATTTTAATTGAAACAAAGTTTGTAAATTACAAGTTAATATTTACTTTATTTAAGATGAAATGAGGTTAATTTTAAATAAAAATAAAGTACAAACAATAATGTCTAACAGGTGGCATCATCCTGAGGGACAGGAAATCGTTTATGACTTTTAAAGGGATCAATTTGGTTACTTTTTGTTTCTTGAGACAGAAAATATCTCTTCAGGCAGAAGGTTCCACAGGTTTGACACTTGCTTGTCAGTTGGATTGTATAGGAATGCACAATTATAGAAATTATGGCATTTTGTGCCAGTCTATTGGGGATCACTAGAAAATGAATGGCTAACTCTTGGGGCAGAAGCTGTGAAAATATCCTTAGAAAGCGACAGGTCACAGCTCGAGGTGGGCTAGAAAAGAAAGCTTTTTCGTAAAAGTCGGGTCTAAAATAAGGCGAACGGTACTTTTTAATATGGAGTAAATAATGCTAAGATATGTGGGAGTCGCCATCTTTAGGTAAGCAAGCAATATTTCAGACGAATTTAAACAGAGAATACAGATTTAAAAAAAGTAATGCTTTCTGGTTTGAAAAAAATCTGAGCTATTTTGGCTAAAATTATTGCATTTTCCAGGGTTTGCTTTTCAAATCAATGCTGGGGTGCCCCTGGGTTCAGTAATGTCACCAACTCTGTTTCTTCTTTAACATCAACAATCTTCGCTCTTCCACAATCATTCCTTGTTTAAGCTGTAAGCCTACTGTTTACAGCTTAAAGCTGCAGATGGAAATTAAAAAGTGTTTTTTAGATTTGGATGCCAATATTCTCAAAACAATTAAAGATAGATATAAGATATTTTAAAGGTGGTATTTTTTAAAGCGATTTAAAAGATATATTCAATAGTAATATAGGGGTTTCATTTTAAAAAAACCTATTTTACTATGAAACTTATGTCGATATCCACATTTATAAAAGTATAAAAGATGGACACATAAAACATATTATTCTTAAAAAGCTCTCTAAAAAAGATGTGTTCTATCTAATAAAATATATTTTATTAAACTCGAAAGCACAACTGTTTTTTTTTCGCATTCTTTAAACTTAAAGGACTTAACAAATGCAACTTGTTTAATTATTTAAACAATTTTGTATTTTGACTAATTACAAAGTTGCCAATGGCGGACACTTAATATGGATAATCCCGTATTAATTAGCAGTCCACAAAGCTGTCACATAGCTTTTATAAAATTTGCTTCGAATAAATTATGTAATCAGCGCAAAATATTAGTTTAATTTAACTGAAATATTCACCAATTTATTAATAATTTTAATAATATTCCTAAATAAATTGAACCATAAACGTATTATATACATTAAAGCCCTAATTAGTTTGAAAATAATGAGAATTATCGACACGAGGCCTAATAATCATAAACCTTAATAAAATATAAATTTTATTTTGTTATATAGTGTCAGTTTTTATGACTGTACCATATAATAATAATAATAATAATAATTAATAATCATATATTGCTTTACTGTCATATATTTTTCTAATACTAATGGCTCTTCTGAAAATACCGACAATTGTAAACCGTTCATTTTAAAATTTACTACATAAAATTTATTAATAATAATAATAATAATATTATTAATATTAATAACTTCTAGACTTCTAGCTTTCTTGCAGACTCAACGCCAAAAATTGAAAATCCGCCATCAGCAAATGTCGTAGAACAGTTCTGGAAGAATGTTTACGAAGTCTCAAAGCCATTACAACTGGGACACTCCAGCATTAACTAACTTTAAAGCCTATTTTGCGGACAGACAGCTTGACCAGCATGAGAGTGCGCCGATCACGCCGGAGGAGGTGAAAAGTGCCATAGATGGTGTAAAAAACTATTCTGCACCTGGTCCGGATGGTATCAACAACTACTGGTGGAAGGAATTCCCCCGTACCCAAACATATTTAGCCAGAATCTTTGATTCTTGGCTCAACAGGGACACGCCACTTTTTGAGTGGTTTGTTGAAGGCCGAACAATATTAAGACCAAAAAAGAGCGATTTAAAACTACCCAAAAACTATAGACCGATCACTTGCCTCAATACTTGGTACAAGGCTTTTACCAAAATTTTATTTTCTAGAACATTGAGTGCTGTTGATCCCATACTCTCTGATGTAGGGGAGCAGCGAGGAGGAAAAAGAGGAATCAATGATTGCAAAGGAAATCTCCTTATCGATAGATGCATTACACACATTACAAGACTCAATCCAATACAAACGCAACCTTAATATGGCGCGGATTGACTACAAAAAAGCGTTTGACACAACATCTCACGAATTACTGTTGCATCTGCTTAAAGATCTTAAGGTTCCTTTTAACCTAATCCGATGCATTGAGCGAATGATGTCACTTTGGAAATCAAAGTTCTCTATAACATCTTGGGCACCAAAAATTATTACCGAACCCATTACGTTTAAAAGGGGCGTATTTCAAGGTGACTCACTTAGCCCTTTGCTATTTTGTATTTCGCTGCTTCCCGTATCAGTGCCTCTTTGAAAGACACGCGGATATTGCTGTGGGCCACCTGGAAGACGTGAGCATAAGATAACCCATGTGTTTTATATGAATGACCCAAAACTGTACGCAACTAGCGAGCGAGACCTACTACACTCTCTTAAAGTGGTTCACGAATACACCAGAGATGTTGGAATGGAGTTCGGCCCCGACAAGTGTGCAAAACTTAAGCTAAATAAGGGCTGGTACGGGAACGATTTAGAAGCTGACCAGCTTGCCGATAGCGCGCTACTCCGACCTGCAAAACAACGAGAATTATCGATATTTAGGAATCGACCAAAACCGGACTCAAGATGTTAGAGCTGTAAAGACCGAGCTTAGAAGCAATTACAGGCGACCTTTACGGAGAATTTGGGAATCCGAATTATCTGGAACAAATAAGGTCCTTGCTACCAACATGCTAGCAGTGCCTGTATTTCTTTACTCTTTTGGAGTGGTTAAGTGGACGCGAGACGAACTGCGCGAGCTGGACATCAGCACACGAAAAACGATGCATCTTTACCGTAGCATCCATCCGCGCTCATCAACATCCCCTATTTACCTCCCACGACACCAGGAAGGTCGTGGCCTTTAAGCTTGGAGTGCATGCATGATCGGCTAATTTTGAATCTTGCTTGTCAAGTTGCCAATAGTAGTGATCCACTAATGCAACTAGTAAGAGCACACGAAATAGCTAATGTTAAAGCATTTCTATTCGAGGCAGCGAAATTCGGTCCCAGATTTACAATAGATCCAAACGACGATCAATCACTTATAAGACTTGAGTATAAAGCCGTAAGAACTGCAGTTAAAAAAGCAGAACAGCTCTTAGAAGATCACATTAATAAGCCACAACACGGAGTATTTTACCGAAACATAGAAAAACTCAATTTATCTCGAAACCTCACGTTTGGGTTTTTGAAATCTGCTGAGCTCAAGTCTGAAACCGAAAGTTTCCTATTAGCATGCCAGGGTGGGATAATAAACACATTGGTATACCGAAGTCAGTTTTCTAACATTCCTGATACTGCTTGGCGAGCCTATCGACAACAACCGGAAACACTTATGCACTTATTTTCAGCTTGTTCAGTGCATGCTGTTAGTGGTTACATCCATCGACATAACGATGCCATTCGGGTTCTTTATTATTACCTTAGACACTATTACTTTAATTTGCCATTTGCTCCCGGCGATATCAAGTCAGGAAAATGTCGCATATATTGGAATTATACATTCCCACCTACGCATCATATTTTAATTTAATTAAAAAAGTTAATGAACCTAATATCGTTCTTTTGATAAAAGAAATAACTCTATGTATGTAATTGAGTTCTCCGCCCCAGCGGAAACTAACATCGATATAAAGAAACGAGCCAAATATCAGGATCTTCTTTGCGAACTTCGGAGGCTCTATCCGAAGTCTGACGTTCGATTGGTTGTCCTGATATTTGGCTCGCCCGCATGCAACGTTCACCTGAACAACTGGTGATAAAAATGCAAAAATCTGTTGTCCTTGGGTCCCTTCGTTTACTAAGGCAAATAAATTTGGCCGAAGATCACTGAACGAGCGGAAGCGAGGAGTGGTCTTCGATACGATGGGCCTACGCATGACGCCCTATGGGGTCGGAGCCATAGGATACGTCATGTCGGATCTTTGGAATAATAAGAAGGAAAGGAGGACAAGCAGACGTTTATAGCGGAGTTCGCTATCCCACTCGCGACCAATATAACAAAATGTATAATGAAAAAATAGGTTAGTACTTACTTTTGGAAGATAAAATAAAACAAATGTGGCACATGGATTCTGTAGTCATCCTACCTGTCGCCATTGGGGCCACTAGGAAGATACCTAGCGCACTTAAAAACGGTCTTAGTCAGCTTGGCTTGCCTTGGAATCTTCATGTACCTATCCAGAAAGCGGTAATCTTAGACAAATGTGCTATTGTTATGAGGGTAATAGGGAAAATAAATGTTTTAAACGCATTCAAAAAGCAATTTATCTTGTCTACAAACCGATAAGTCCGTGCTTTTTGGAGTGTAAACCTGTAAAAGTAAAATAATAATATTAATAACAGTTAAGTATTGTTTGTTTAAAAATAATTATTTTAATACTAATAACATCTGCGGACCGAGTTAATCATTTGCGAAAAATCTGACTGCCATGTGCCACTATGACACCATTATTTTCTTTACTTTGTGTTTCAAAGCACATTCTCTAACCCAAATTTTAACAATTGACTTACAAATTGTTCCTCAAAGCAAAAAACATTTTAACCGCACTCATTTTCCCAATTTTATTTAGCTTTTGTGCTTTGGATTGCCTTAATGGAAAAGGAAATAAAGATAAAGATAAAGAGATTTAGCTGAAGTAATAACTGATGTTCCAAGAAAATCGAGTCCTTTCCTTAGGATATACTAGGCTACCATTGAGAAAGTCTTTAGGAGTTAAAGAAATTATAGTTTTATTAGGTATTAGAAGTGTATGGAAGGAGACTTTTTAGATTCAAGCATTATATACAGTGACTTTATTCCAAAACTGCCTAATAAATTTTGTTGTACTCGTAATTACAGCTTATATTTGTTATTGTTAGAGATTGAGACGTGCGGTTTTTGCAAAGTGTTATTTACTGACTGAAAGACGATACAGATATTAAATGGTTCTCTGGGTCTTAAATAATACAGGACATTATTTTTCAATGTTATCTTAAATTTTATGAAAAGCGGGGTTTCCGAGACTCTCCATTTCTTACGCCAAAAAATCGAAAATCTAAACAATAAGCATTATGCTTAAGGTTTTCTGGAATCTGAAAGTGAGGAGGGTGATAAACATTCCTGCACATAGGCCTTGATTGATTGATTGATGACATAAATACACAAGTTGAGGTTTTGTCAGCCTCGACACTGCAGCCTACAGGGCTTGTTGTATCTCTTGTGTTTTTGTTTCATTTAAAAAGGTTTGACACATTAGACAGGTGAAGTAGCCCTGTGGTGTACTTCTCATGGCAGGGTCGCCATGTGGTGTACTTCTGCTTTGTACTTGGTTCGTAGTATCTGGTACACGTCAAGAAGTCAAACAAGAGACTTTGTATAAAACATACTTTAGTATAAAAATATAAAAATAGTATAAACTTATCTTACTGCATCGAAATTTTAAATTTCTAATTATATCAATCGTATCTAATCTTAATGTGTAAAATCAAGTTATTATATCATATTTAAACATTAAACAAACATCATTTAATATACACAGTTTACAATAATATATAAATATTGTTATATAAACTAATATTTAAATAATAACATAACATAAAATACCTGTTAGCCTTCACGGTCAATGGCTTTGATACGTGAATAGACTGATGACCTAACAAGTACTAGGGACTAACCTTTCAAAATTATATCTTACCCTTTTTGTTTCAACCATAATCCATTACCCCTTTCCCCCGCAAAGTTAAAAAAAAAATGTTTTCTGAACTTTTTTTTTTCCATTCTCTATCTTATATACTATGTACAATTTAAGCCCTTAAAATAAGGTTTAATAATATTTTTATGTACCTCCTTAGGCTTATTATTTACATTTAAAACTACATTGGATTCTTAATATCTAAAATTTTAAATGGACCTTTAAACAAAGGTGCTAATTTATTTTCTACATTTTTGTTTTCTATTAGGACCATGTCTCCGATTTTATAATTATAACTATTGCATCTTTTATTGGAGTTTATACGCTTAGTTTTTGAGACAATTAAGTTTTTCTTGCGTCATTCCACGCAGTCTGCAATCTAAATTTCAACTCAAATGGGTAATCCTCAAAATTATAAATAGGATCGATTTGATTAGTAAGGTTTGACGGATTTTGCTTATTTTACCAAATACAAGCTCGTATGGTGTATAGCGTGTTGAGGTGTTTACCGTGTTGTTATATGAAAAACACCAATACGATACCCAGTCGTCAATTACTTTCTTTATATTTCGACAATTGCATACGCAAATACGACCCAAATGTTTATGTGAGTTTCCAGACCTCCAAGCGTTTCATGATGGTATGCTGTAGAATTTAACGTTGGATCCCTAATAGTTTACAAGCTTCTTTAAACGTCTAGACATAACTTCCAAACCTTGGTCCGTTAGATTTCACAAGGTATCCCATATCGTAGTATAAAATTTTCTACGAATGCCTTTGCTACTGTTTTAGCTTCCTTATCCTCTATTGGATATCCTTCCACAAACTTTGTTAAGTCGCACTGAAGCTCAAAATGTATTTTTATTTTGGCTATCCTTAGGTAGAGGGCCTACAAGGTCAATTTCAACCTTTTCGAATGCCGATTTAGCAGTACTTTTATTACCATTGGTACCTTCTTCGATTTGAATGCTTATATTTGGCAATTATCACAGTTTTTGACAAAGGGCTTACGTCTCCTTTGAGACCTGCCCAAAAATATCGTTTCCTTATATTGTTGTACATGCGTTGTACACCCGCATGACCACCTTTGGTAACGTGTGAAAATCATTTAAGATTATATGTCTTAATTTTTATCTGTTATACGTTCCGCATCCCGAACTATATTTATTTTTATAGTCAGTTCTAACATATGCGATTTACATTTACTTAGTAAATTTAAAATTCTGCACTTTTTGCTTTTTTTTTTTTTTTTTTTTTTTTTTTTTTAAAATTTTTTAATATATATATATTTCCGGAATATTATTTTCTATGCACCATTTGTCCAGATGTCCAACGATGTACCTAAGTCATCGCTGATCGACTGTTTGGTAAAATACATAGTTTGTGAATTCACATTGTAAATAAAATTATCACAGTACTGGTAAAATTGCAATTTTTAAGTTTTGCAAACTCTGTTTTAGACACTACTTTTAATTCAATCGTGTCATTGGGACATTTTAAAACCTCGGCTACAACAGGGTGATCAAGCCTATCGCCTCCGGTCTGTACGTCTTTTGTCTCCACGGGTGTGGTTAGTTCTGGTTTTGACACAAAACCCGCTCTATCTCTAACTTGAGCTCTAGTTAACACATTCACACTCTCACATATTTTTTCATTCATTCCTTTTAAGTCTTTAGATTCTATAACTATTAAAATTAAATAAATAAATTAACGGACGATAAATAATGCACAATAAACCCGATCGCCGGTATGTTTCGACCTTGACCATGACAATGGCCACGGCCTCGTTTCTGATTACATTGTGTTTAGCTGTTGTTTTTATTTAGATTATTGGTTCCCTTATGGTAATTTTTTTTTTAAAACGTAATTAATCACTAAGGTTTGCCCATTATTGTCGAAAAGACTGCTATATAACTCAATTGCGTCAATTAACTGAGTGCTATTTTCCGTTTATCCATAGATGGTAACAAAGAACCGCTGTTCTTAAATCAAATTTTTCCGCCATTTTATTTTCTCGGTTTACTATTTTTTTTTAATTGTTCAGTTGGGTTATTTTCCTTAACTAAATTTTTTAGTCTTTCGTTCGGGAAGAACGCGATTTAAAAGGGGGATTCAATACTTTATTATAATCTGAATATGTTTTTTTAACGTTTGGGTCGTCAATAGCAGATGCTTGGACCTCTTTTGTATATTTTTTGAAACTTTTTTTTAATTTCCCCTTCTTCTAAATTAAATTATTTACTCTAACTAAATCTATTCGGCTTTTTTTGGTTTTTTTTTATAATGCGCAAATTTAACTGAGTCCTCGATATGTTTTTTAGGGGGTTTTCCATAATATGTTAAAATTAAAAAAATAAAAATTTTTTGGACTAATAAAATGTTTCGAGAGCACTTGAGCGTCGAGCAGACAACAAATGTTCAAAAAAAAATATACAATAATAATAATAAAAAAATTTCCAATAAACTTACATACTATACTGCTGTCTGTGTTCGGGGTTGGGGGTTGTTTCTTGCTGTGGGGTTATGTCCAACGTTTCAGTGTTCTGGTTCTGGATTTCCCCAAACACGCGGGGTTCTCTCGGAGTTTTGAAATAAAACTTCTGGAGATTCTTCTTGTTGCTTTCGATAGGTCTGCTTTATTTTTAGTAAAACAACAATACAACAACAATTTCTATATATGTAGAACTCTTAATCGGTAGGACTTGGATGTTTTCTTGTTCCAGAAAAATTTGAATTGACTACTCCAGAGTCAGTAATTTATGTTTAAAAGATGATTTCCCATATTGCGTCTTTTACCATATCACTGGACAACACTTTTTCCTGACTTTAACATGAAACTGGCAGGATCGCCATTTTGTGTATTTCTCTCAGGGTCGCCAGGGGCTTCTCTTTTTTGGTTCGGGGTTTTGGGAACCAAAAATCAAACAAAAACTTTTTTATAAAACATACTTTAATATAAAAAAATAAAAATAGTATAAACTTATCTTACCATCGAAATCATCTAAAAATATTTAAATTTTATCTAATCGTATCTAATCTTAATTTGTATAAATCAAGTTATTATATACATATTTAAAAATTAAACAAACATCATTTAATATACACAGTTTTAATATATCAGTATTTTATATAAACTAATATTTAAATAATAACATAACATAAAAAACCTGTTAGCCTTCAAGGTCAATGGCTTTGATACGTGCAATAGACTGATGACCCAACGTACAGGGCTAACCTTTTAAAATTATATCTTGTTTTGTTTCAACCATAATCCCTTACAGCCCTTTTACTGTTCTTTTCTGGTGTCCCGCCTCCTGGTGGTTAGTGTCCACCTGAGGTTTTTATTTGTTCTCCAATTTAAATGCAGGGGGACTATATGATGTGAAGGGTGCTCTTCTCTTCGTCACATAGTTTGCAAATGGGGTTTTTTCTATGAGCCCATATTCTTGTTTCTTGGGGTGATGTCCCTCTAGCCTTAGTAGGCCCTTGTGCTACCCCCTAAAGGGGAAAACCACCCATCCCACTATTTTAAAGTCTTTAGGAGAATCTTCTTAAGCCTTAGTTCGGTAATATTTATTTTTTAAAAAAAGTTAGTTTGGTTTTAAAAAAAAGAAAAAAACATGACCCAAAATTGGATAAAAATTTATATAAACATAGCCCCCCAAAAGGCACATATTTTAAAGGGAGAGTTTGATAAAAAAAAAACTTTCAGAATTGAGTTTTCCCCTTTTTAAATCAGGTGTTTCGATTTAAATAAAACTTGGTACAGTTAGACCACCGACAAAAATGCATTTTCATATGATAATTTTTCTTGCCAGTATGCACCAATAGCGTAGTTTAAAGCAATTTTATTTAATTTTTTTTTATTATTATTCGACATAATTTTTTGATATTTATATTTTTTATAGTTTAAAAATTAGTATTTTTTGCTTAGTTTTTAAAAAAGTACTTTTTAACACCGAAAAAGAAACGGTTTTTAAAATTTTAAACTTGCTTGGTATGGAAAAAAAAATATTTAAAACTGATAAAATTTTTAAATTTTTACAAAAAAAAGTTCTTAGATTAAAGATTTTTTTTAAATTAAAGTAAAACATGTACTTGGGAAATAAAGTTAAATTTTGTCAATGGGGGAAAAAGTTTTAAAATTATTAAACCAATATTTATTAAAAAACAAAAATATAAATAGAATAAGTGTTAAAATTCTTTTTTTATATAAATAAAGGGTTTATATGCCTATTTGGACTTTACAAATATGTCGAACGGCTATGTTTGCAATAAAGCACTGAATATAATGGTACCGATAGAATTTTCCCAAAAAACAATGCCATATCGTATAATGACTTAATTAAATCAAAATAAAAAATTTTTAAATAAAAAATTCCCCTAATTCGTAAAAGTATTTTAATAACATAACAGTTAGAAGCAAGTTTACTACATAATTTTTCTATTTATAGGTTATATAGAACTTTTTTCTTTTTGCTTTTTTCGTTGATTCTAAATGATTTTAATTGTATACAGTAACAATTCTCATAAGTAGACGACCCTTTTTTTTTTTTTTTTGGTTCAAAAGGAAAAGGTCTTTTAATTTAAGTACTATTAAGTTAAAAAAATTCTTGTACAAAGTTAAAAAAAAAAAACCCTTTTTCCCCTTTTAAAAAACTAAAAATTTTTTTTTTAAAAATTTTTAAAAAAATATAAAAAGGTTTTTTTCCTTTTAATTTTTTTTTTATTTTTTTATTATTATTTTTATTTATTTTTTACCCATCTTATGTTTAAAAAAAGGGGAAATCTAAATTTTTTATTATCTTTTTTGAAAAAATTGGGAAGGGGGAAATTCAAATGGCATTTAACAAATCTTCTTTTTTTTTTAAATTTCAAAAATTATTTTAAAACATTTTTTTTTTTAAAAGAAAAAAGGGCAAAAATTTTCTAATTTTTAAACCCCCCAAAGGAACTTAAAACAATAATAAAATTTAATCTCCCATAATTTAAAAAAATATAAGTCCCAAATTTTTTTGGGAAAATTTAAAACCGGGGGGGGCAAAAACCCCCCTTTTTTAAAAATAACCTTTTTGGGAGGCAGGACCTAAAATATATATTAAGAGACAAAAAATTTAAACACCAAGCGTGTTTAATTTAATTTAGTATTATTATTCCAACTTTTTTTATTTTTAGTCCATTTAAAAATTTTATTTTTTGGCCTTATCTTTTGCTACTATTTTTTTTAAAATTTTCCCTAACCCTATACATACAGCCCCCAAATTTTAGCAGCAACTAGCATGATCGGGGGGTTTTAAAAGAGGTTCTAAACTTTTTTTTGTCTAACGCCCACTTTGAAAATCAGTTATTTTGTACCCCCCAAATTTTTTGTCCCCTTAAAAATCTTAATAACATATTATTGGGGGGAAAATTTTAAATTTAAAACCTATATTCTAAACCCCTTCTCCTACCAAAAAACACTATTATTGCAACTTTTTTAAAAAAGTATCTTTTATTTAAAACTATCAACATTGAGCAATTATAATTCAACTTTACAATATTAAAAGTATCGGGGTAGCGGGCAAGTGGCGGGGGGGTGAGCGAGTGAGATCTCATGCGGCGGGAAACCCTCACGTCTAAAAGGGGGAAAGTTTGAATCTTTTTACTGAATTTCATTTGATGCATTCCGAAAAGATTCGATCGCAACCGATTGATTTCGGACGATGTAGGTCGGATCGATGGGAATGAATTCAACAAAAATTTGATAGTTTTCTTAAATAAAAAATTATTTGATGTATTTTATTTTTTGGGATAATTATTATTATTATTTTTTAAAAAAAATATTTGAAATAAAACTTTTAAAAAAATATAATCAATAAAACCTACAAATGAACCTCCAAATTAAGTCTTTGGTCAAAAAATAAAAAACAAAGAAAAAAGTTCTTTTAATTGCCAAATAGGTATATAGCCAAAACTGATTCGAACCGACAATACAGTACACATAAAACAAAATGGGGTTTGTTATTCATCGCAGAGCGACCCCGCAAGTGGTCAAAAACGTTCGTTCTTTTTTAACAATCCTTACGAACGACACACCTCTAGTCACGTCAGTCGCCGGACGGTCGCAAGCCGCGGCTGTGTATTTGAGCACCCGCACTCCAAAACACGGACCGACGAACGTTGACGGTCAAAATCAGGATTGCACAAATAAATCGTCCAATATTTGTTTGCTCCAAACGTGAATTATAATTAAATATTCTAAGCTTAATTTTATTTTTTTTTAAAATTTTTTAAAAAATTAGGTAAAAAAAAAATCCCGCGTTCGGAAATTTTCTCTGTTTACCGCAAAATATATACATATTTTTTAAAACGTGCCTTCAGGTGGGCACCTCACCTGCGACCTTAAAAAACACGAATATATTTCAGTGTTTGATACCTTTTCTAAAAAATTTTTAACATATAAATAGCGTTGTCAACGCATTAAAAATATTAAATATTTTATATCAACTAATAAATGGGTTTTTGTGTAGTGAAAGGCTTTAATTTTTATTGAATTTTAAAAAATAAGTAGCTGACGTTACAAATCACCCCTCGCCCCCCAAAAAACAAATCAGGCCCCCCCCGTTTTTTTGGGTCCCCTTTCCGCCCCCCCCCTAGGCCTCCAGCCCCACAAGGGGGGGTTATCCCACTTTGGGAAAAACGGGTTAACCAATCTACATGAAAAAAGATTTTTTTAATCACCTAACAATTCAATCAATCTAACTTCAATGGTACATAAAATTTTCATCAAGCTAAAAATAAGTAAAATTGTTTAAAACATAATTAAAAAAACATTTCCCCCAAAATTTTCCCCCTTAAAAAAAAATTTACTCGAGGGCAAAATTTAAAAAAAAGGGTTTTAATTTTTCCAAAACGTAAAAATACCAAAAAAAAAAAATTTTAGACCATAAAATTATCTATAAAAAAGGTAAAAATATTTTTTTCCTAAAACCCACCGTTCCTGAGATATAACAATTTAAAAAGTTGTAAGCGTTATTGTATGCAAAGTACGTCATGTATATACATTCTTTAGCTGTAATATAAGTAAAAATATGTCTCTATCTGTTTTAAACCCCACATTTAAAATAAAAAAAATTTAAAAAAAGTAATTAAACTTAAAAGAAGTTATCACCAATGGAATTCGCTTTCTTCTTTGTATGTACGGACCCCAAAAAAAACTACCTGCTTAGATAAGTATCGATATGCATGTTTTGTTAAAAACACTCAAAATAAAAAAAAAATCAATTAGTTTTTCAACATAGGGATAAAATTTAATTCGGACATGCCCAAAAAGTTGGGTTAAGGGTAAAACAAGAAAATTCCTTTTTTACAATAAACACAAACCGAAATTTTTAAATTTCCCCTTTTTTCCCAAAAAAATGGTCTCAATTCTAAAAATTATTTCACCCCAAATATTTTTGATTAACATAAAAAACAAAAAAATTTTAAGGGGAAAAAAAGGTTAAAAAAGAATAGTAAAAAGGGATCAGTTCAAAAAATTTTGAAAAACTTTTAAAACTTAGTTTTGGATGATAAAGATTAAAAAACAAAAATAAATGGAGAAAAAAAGAAACGGAAGGAGAATTTATGACACTGTATAACAAATTAAATAATAAAGATCTGGAATAAGAGTTGGAAGTATTATATAGGGTTTTTGAAACAATACAGTTTGCTACAGGCAAATTTTCTTAAACATCATTTGGGATTCCGCATACTAGCAATTCAGGGATCCAAAAAAATATGTGGAATTTTTTTAAGGCTCGGGGGTGTTTCTAATGTGTTTTTTAGGTTAAAATTTATAAAAAACAGATTTTCAAAATTTTTTTTATAGATTTAAAAATTGTAGATTTTTGGTTTGGACATTAAAAATAAAATTAAATATTTTATATATACCCTAACTTGTACGGAAAATATTAAATGTTAGGTTGATGACATTAAATCCATAGAACATAAAATCTAATTAAAATAAAACGATGGTCGGTTTGTTTATTTTTTAAATCATTTTTTAATAAATTTATATTTGTTAATATCTATTAAGTTATTGATAATTAATATATGGTTAAGTATTAAATCAACCCACATAAATTGGTCAAATAAGCATAATTTGTAAAATACTATTTAAATTATAGATATTTAGAAGGGACTTATATTTTAACACATTTTTAATGAATTTTAGTAAAAAACCTTTAAAATCTTAAAATTCCCGGATTTGGGTTTCCCTTAAATTTCCAAAAATCAATTAACAACTGTATTGGAGTGTTTCAACCTTAATGGAGATAATTATGCAAATGCTTCGGCAAATTGGTTTATGCCAGTTGGTTAAGTATTAGTGACGATTTTCAACGCAAAATATGTTTTTAATAACAAGAATGTGACAGCACTTAGTTATGTTAATGTACAGTTTAAAAATGGCCTCATATATTTATTATTAATGTTAAAATTATATACAGGCAAATAAACTTTTATTTCATTGTCGGTTTTCAATATTGGTGCTTTTAAGAAAATCAAGAAGGTTTATCTGGGCACAGAATATTACGGCCTGGTTAATGTTACGTTTTTGGTACAATTTTAATTACCCATCTGATAGAAATCCCTGATAAAAATATTTTTATTAAAATTCTTTAACATGTAAATCGCAGCTAGGTTATTAACTGGAATTTAACTAAATAATAGATAGAGAGGAAAAACGGCATTAGAACTAAAATATTTAAGTTCAAAATAGACAATAAAAAGTGGCTTCACAAAAGTAAAACAGATAAGTGAATTGAAGTCGAAACCTGATTGGTCACCTTAGGAATATTGAAACATTTTCAGTGATTTGCGATTATCGACGCTTCTTTTAATGAAAATTCACAGCGGCTAAACTACAGAAAAAAATATATCAAACTGGAACGTGGCTCACTGATTTGCTATACGAGGATCCAAATGGAAAGAAAATTGGATCAAGTTACGGAACCCAAATGTAAAAGACTCGCAAAACGTCCCTTAAAAAATCTTTCCACCATCCCTAAGCCGCAATCTATCCTCTTATATCTGGTAACCAATGAACCAAAAATACCTACGGAAGCACGAAATTTATCCTGCAAATGCCCTAAAGCCTTTACAAGGCTGTTTGACTACCTGGAAAATGGCTGACAATCTATTAACTTACTCACAAAATGGTTACTCAATGGGAAGACAAGGTAAAGGTAAAACAAATTTCCGTTTAGTTAAACTAGTAGTAAAAGTGGGGAACAAGCCCCGTTTAAGGACGAACCTTATTGGAAAACTCAGAGAATGGATGAGAGGCAAAAGAGACTAACTACAACAATACTCCAGGCCAAAGGAACAATAAAGAGAAATTTACAATCCCTAAGCATACTTAAAACCTATATGAACTTAAAAAAATTGCAGAACTAACCCGAACTATTGAATGAATATAAAATATGAAAAAAGCATTTTTTTACTTCGGGAAAATATAAAACTGCCCTCCAAAATATCTAAAAATTTGAAAAAGTTTGGGCCTCAGGGGGACCAATATATGGGGGCATCCAAAAAGATTTTTTTTTTGGGTAGGTTTTAATTGTCGGTATACCTGCTCGCTGTGCCATATAGGTATCAATCAGTTCAATCATATTTATAACAAATTTTGACATTACGGGTCTGTTTTAAAATTAATTACCAACACCGAAAGGGAACAGAAAATTGAGGCCATTTGATATAACTTTTAATCTCTTAAACGTTTGACGGATCAAAACATTTATATGAAAAATACAGATAAATTAGACCAAAAAAAGGTTTTTCGCTCTTTAAAAAGTCACTTTTGGATATAAATATTAAAAAAACCAAATTTACAAAAATTTTTTTTTTTGGCGTTTAAATAGCCTCCTTCTTTTTGGTAATGTCTTTTAAAAAAATTATCAAAAAATGGTAGATGAGTTTATTAGATCAAAGTTGATTTTTTATCCTCTACCATTAAAATTTACAGGTTTATCGTGGATCCTCCATAGTTAGAGCCTGCTGTCAAGACGGTCTTCTCAGTTAGACTCCACTGGTCCTTTAAAAAATTTTGCCTTTGGTTTGCCTTCCCGAACGAAAAAACCCGCGAAAGGGCACCAGGGCCCAAAAAGTGTTTCACAATTTCTTCCTCTTTGGAGAACCCCCGGGGTTTTTCTTAGGTCCTTTCAGGGCTTTTAAGTTTACAGTGATCTGTTAATTGAGCTACTAGATTATCACTATTTTCCCGGGTTTGGGCCCCCTGTAAATTCAGGAAGTTTTCCCCCTTTGAATTTTTGCGCCTGCTGCTTCCGGGGTTCCTATCCACCAGTCTTGAACTTCTTTTTGTTTCATCACCTGGTAGATAATTAACTTGGCATGTCGGAATCCCCAGTAAAGCCCCGGGGCCACGTTGCCCGGGGGGGCCCTCCTGAGTTTATAAACCCCTTTTGCCCAGGTCGCCCTCATGCCCAAAAAGCAAAAAAAAAAGAGCTACCGGGGCTGATCTCAGGCCAAAGACAGGGGGAGAGATTTATTTCAAATCGCCCAACTAAAGAAACTTTGATTTTAAAAAAAAATTAATTAAATTAAAAAAGTCACTTCCTTTTAGAGAAAATTTGGCCCTTAAGGTATACCCCAAAAAAAAGGGAGGTTTCAAAAATGCTGTAGGTTTTGTACAGATAAGCAAAACCGGAAAAAGTCTTAGCAATGTGGAATTAACACACCAAAGGTAAAAAAAACTGGGGAAAAGCATTTTTTATTCCCTAAGATTTTAAAAAAAATTTCCCCCAAAACATTCAACTCGCGATAAGTTTAAAATTGGGGATCAACTAATGTAGGTATCCACAAAAATCTTCCCAGGTCGAAGTGGGGGGGGCGCTGAGCCGAAACCAAATTAATATAATACAAACAATAGCGCTATTTCCTTTTTTTTTTAAAATAAAATAATTAAAAAAACTACTTTAACTTATTAAAGGTCATAAACGTCGCTAATTGGTTGGGTTTTTTTAAAATTCATTTAATCTTACTTTTTTTTCAACGGCGGATATATAAAAAATCTGGGATCTAAAATTTCATTTGAAACCGCAAAGTTCGACACCTTTAACTTGAATTTATCCTTAAGGTTTCTCCCCCAAAATTTCCGTATTACTGGCACGATCTGAATATTCCTACATATGGGTTCCTAAACTTTTATTTAGCAAAAATTGATTATATTATTTTCCACTTTTTCTTTGCCGAAGTCATCGTTCTTGGTAATTTAAATGATTATAATAAATATTTTTAGGAACTACAAACACTGACCGTCAGGGCAAAACATTGAAAACCTTTACAGGGGGTAATCTCATTATGGTATCCACCCACATCTCTAAGGTTACTAAAAATAATTGAAATCCATTAGATTTCCAAACGTAAACTTTACAAAACATCAAATTAAACCCTTTTTGTCCCCAAAAGACTGCCCAGTATGAGCAGTAAGTATCATACCTCCATTCAAGTTAAATACCAAATCCTTTGCCGAGAAATTTAAAAAATTTCTTTGTTATCTATCCTTTATTTTCCTGTTTTTTCAAAAGTCTCCAAAATAGGTCAATGAATTACTAAATACCGAAAATTAAGCCATTTTTAAATAAAAAGAATCGTAAAAAAAAATCCATATTTACTAATTTTAAATAACTTGACTTTAGAAATACATGTTTTTTTTTTTTTTAAAGCTTAGAATCGATAAAAAAGCATATTAAAATAAAAACCAAAAAAAAAAAATAATTTAAGGGCAAGAGATAATATTACAATAATAAGTAACCCCAAATGACACAAAGGCATAAAATTTTTATTTAACTTTACAATAGAAATTATTTTTATTTCTAAAAAAAAAAATTTTTCCAATCGATTTGTGCTGTTATTTTGGATCCCCTGTCTATATTTCTTTAACAGTTATTTTGTGCATTTGGATAAATGTAATTTTTTCATTGCTGTTTTTTTTAATTAATTTTTTTTTTTCCCTTTTTTAACGAGTAAGGGGTTTTTCAACCCTTTTTATGACGCTGGGGGTGTCAAAAAACACATGGGTCATTAGGGAATCTAAATGCTTTTAAAATGCTCTAAAGGGGGTTTTTGTAAGAGTTTTAAAAGAATTTGGGGGTTTTTGTTAGCCAAACGTCTTTTGAACGGCACGTGTAAAGGTTTTTTTTAAAAACCCCCTTTAAATTTTTGGTTTTTTTAAAAAATTTTTTGGAAAAAAATTTAAAAAAAAAATATATATGTTATAGTTTCAATAGTATATAATTTTTATATCTTTTAAGGAAATTTTTTTGATTATATTTTAAAACCCGAAACGTTGTGTATGAATTAACAAATAAAGACAATAAAAAGGGCATGATTTAGTGTTATTGTATCTGAATAGTGGTATGTAGTATTTAGCCAAAAAAGAAAATTTTTTTAAAGGTAAGCACAATGGTTGTCCCGGGACATTTGGCACTTTTTTTTTTTTCCCCAAAAACGCCCGGGTACTGCCTCGCTAGATTTTTTTTAAGGAAAGATGTCGCCTTTTTTTTTCTTTTTAAAAAAAAAATTTTAAATTTTTGGGGTCTTTTTAAAACAATTTGGTTGTGCCTTTTTTTGGTACAATTTTTTCCCCCCAAAAAAAAAAAAAAAAAAATCATTTTTTTCATCTCATTGGACCAAATTACGAAAAAAAACTATTTTTTGTAACTTTAAAATAATTTATTTAATAAGATAACTTTTAAACTTAAAAATTTAAAAAAATTTTAAAAGTAATCTACCTACATTTAGGAAAAAAAAATAAAAATTTCCCCAAAAACCCCAAAACGGGGGAAAAACAGGTTTTGGGAAAATTTTAACACCTGTTTTTAGAAGATAAGACGTTTAGAACATACATTCATAAAAATTTTTTTTTTAAAATGGTTCCAAAACCCCCTTTTAAAAAATTTAGCATGTTATTAAGAAACACCCTATAAAAAAAATTGGGGCCTTTTCGCACGTATTAATAACAGTAAAAAAATTTTTTCAAAACGTGGCCTATATATTTATATGAGCTGGTTTTTTTAAAAAAAACCATTCAGGGGTTCCCCCCACTTAACACGGGTTGGTCAAAAAATTTGTTTTTTGTGTTTATTTAAACCCCCCCGTGTGCTCGACGCATTCTATAGCCTTGCAGCATCCCCCCAGCTTCATCGACACGATCTTGATTAAAACAATATCATCGGCAAATCTCAAATGGTTTGGGTTTTCACGTACTTCAGGGAAAAGATTCGCAAATTAAATTTAACCAAAAAAAACTATTTTTTACATTGCATATATGTATATGTAAAAAAAACTCTGTAACTATTAAGTTTAAGTCTTATAACAATTTAACTCTTTAATTTAACATTTTTTTTTTCATATTATACAGGGGGGTTTGGAAAATGCGTTAGGAAATTTTGGGGGTGATTTACATAGGAAAAAAAAGTTAGAAATTATTTGGAAAATGTCGAGATTCCATGGTTCCAAAACATGGGGGTGCAAAGTTTTAATTTTTAGTTTTGTTTTTCCCCCATATTACATTTATTCTTCCATGAATTTGTTAATGTTCGCATACGAACCCAGCTCTTTAGGGTTTTTTTAGTACGTTAAAAAAAAAATTCTTTAGAACACCGCTAGAGGGCACTTTACCCCAAAATTTATTTACTCCCCATCTTTTTATTTGGACCGATATTGCAAATTTGAATATACCAGCCAAAAAAATAATTAAAAAATCAAAAAAGAATCACTCTTCATCAATGTCGATAAACCTTACCATTTAGCCACAAATCGACATCAACCCCTTTTTATCATTTTTTTCCAAATTAACCATGTATTTAAATGAAATCAACAAATCAAGTCGCCTTTTTATCAAATGAATTTGACAGCTTATGTTTTTTTTTTTTAAAATATTTATTAATAAATTTGTCAAAAAAAAAACTTAACACTAATTTAATATGTAACTAATCAATGGTAACTTATAAAATTGATTCAAAAAACGGAAAATTTTAAAATATTTTCAAAATGCCCCATTCATTTCAACATTTTCTAATCTTTTTAAAAAAAATTTTTTTTACGAAAAAAAAAAATACCCAATGTTTTTTTTAAAAATATCCAACCATTCAATCCGTTACCAAATTTTTTTATATTTTACCGGCGTCTTAAAGATTAAAGCTTTCAAATGCCCCCAAAAAAAACTTTGCTGATGCTTTTTTTCTACAATGGCGTGGGGGTTTTTTTTGTTTTATTCGTTTTTTAACAAAAATTTTTTAATCTCATCTCGCGTGAATGTTTTTTGTCAGTAAATAAAATTAAGTCGATAAACTGGTTATTTTCTTCATATTTTTCCAAAAAAATTTTTGCACCTGTCCAGTCGTATTTTAAATCCCCTCATAAAGTGTTTAAAAACCCTTTTGACATGAAATGGGGACAAAGTTCCATGAAGAATTTGCCAATTGTAGCATTAGCAATTCCCTCTTGTAACGCAAATTCTTGTGCTTCTTTTGGGGAAAATTTTGTTCTCTTTTAACAGTTCCTGCCTTGTTCTGCCTTTTTTTCGGAAAACCCAATCTTGAAAGAACCTATCTCACCAAGTCGTTTGTGAATGTTGACGAAAGTTCGGGCGTATGGAGCATTTTCTTCTAGATAAGGAATATAAATCCGCCCCGGGGCCCCCTTTTCATTCCCCTTTTACCCCAAAAAAAATCATATCAAGGTACCCAATATGTGAATATTCTCGTTCCATTTTATAGCAATGTATTTTTTAACCGGAAAATTTTTTAAAGTCAACAGTAATGAAAAAATTTTGTCAAATTTCGCAAAATTTAACACAAGGCGACTTGATTTGTTGATCATATTTAAAAACATGGTTAATTTGGGTAAAACTGATGAAAACTTTGATTGATTAGTGGATAAAAAGGTTAGGGTTTTTCGACATTAATAAAGAGTAAATTTTTTTTGAGTTTCTAATTGTCTTTAAACTGGTATATTTAAATTTTTAATATCTGTCTAAATAAAAAAAATAGGGAGTAAATAAATTTTGTGTTTCAGGTAAAGTCCCCCTAGCGGTGTTTTTAAAAAACTCCTTTTTTAAAAATACAATATTAGAACCTAAAGAGCTCGGTTGTATGCCAATATCAACTAAATTGACGGAAGAATAAAAGTAATAAAGGGGAAAAAAAAAATAAAAATTGAACTTTTACCCTTATCTTCTAACCATGGGATCTCCCATTTTGCCAAATGCTTACTAACATTTTTTTCCTTTGAAACCCCTTAAAAAATTTCCCAACGCATTTTCCAACCCCTGTATTTTAAATTTATATAAAAATTTATAGTATTTAATTTTTACTATATGGGGCCGTACCCCGAGAATCTCCATCCTGTTTTTAGGGGGCAAAACCCCCAAAGTTCTGAAAAAATATAGAAAACCAGTCAAGTAACAAGTTTAATCTACAAAATAATTGATCTTGAAAGAAAAGAATGAATTTATGAATGCCAATTAATTAAATGCTCAAATAGCGCGCTACTTCGTATAAAATCAACATTTTTTTTTCGAATCTTTTCCTGTTTCATAGTTAATTAAATCTATATAAAGAACACAAAAACCCAAAAAAATCTCTTTTTTTAAAACCCCCTGGTAATTAAAAAAAAATTTTAAACGCTTTTGAAAGGTCACCGGTAAAGCGCCTGAACAACCCAAACAACCGGCAGCTACCGGGCCCCTCGCGCCCCGCCACGTATCTACTGGCCCATTCTCTTCCCAAAACCTGAAAAGGTAAATGGGGAAAGGGGGAAAAATACTATGTATTATATCGTAGCTTT
>JAHBCN010007051.1:0-45541 GCA_019359885.1 Listronotus oregonensis
ATCCTGAGAAAAAACACATATATGACAGATTCGGTAGATACCCCAGTTAGGGTCTCTTTCATACATAGGACATATGATTAAACCTGTAGACAACATTAAACTACAGAACACACTTGTTGCATTCTTATGAAATATTAAAGTATATTTAATTAAAAAACTAATGAAATACTTATATTTTCCTTAGATACATTATTCTATATGCTGGGTCAGAAAAAGGATTTGTTGATGGTGCCAGTAGAAGTTTTAAATCTAAAACAAAAACAGGAGATTACCATGGCGAGATGAAAGCTGAAAATTTTGAGAAATGGGTTAGAGATGATCTACTACACAATTTGAAAAGGCCTTCATTAGTCATTTTAGGTAATGCCAGCTACCATAGTAGGTTGTTAGAAAACTGGCCATATAGTGGCGGGAAGAAAGAAAATATGGTTAAATGGTTAAAAAACCGAAATATTCCTTTTGCAAAATTGGCGACAAAATAGATTTTGTGGTGCTTGATTCAGCGCCTACCAAAGTCTCCCAAATCTTATGTCGTCGATGTTCTTATTCAGGAGGGCGGTCATCAATTGCTGCGCTTGCATCCATATCATTGTGAATTCAATGCTATTGAAATGGTATATTTAAAAATAATAAGACATTCCCTATTTTATGGGACCCACATTAATAGTATATTAATAAGGTAAATGGTAATAAAAATAATTTACAAGTTATCTTCTTTTTGCTTTTTAGCTTTTTTTTTATTAAACTACCTTACTGCTTTTAATAAAAAACTAAATATTAAATGACTATTTCACTTAAACACATTACATCAATGGCCACAGTAGTTGCCAAAATGCTTGAACTCACAAGCATTCATTTACAGTCCAGCTGATAAAACGCCAAACCTACCACTTTGACTGCTCTCTTATCTTAAAAGTGTCCAGACTAGTATCTGCTGCGTGCAGATTGCATACATTTTTCTTTCGTCATTACATATGTTTGCTTTTTTCATAAAAACCCCTGGTGGACACTGCCACTTCTAAAGCCTTAAACACGACCTTCCAACGTTTTTGATAAATTTATTTTATAAATTATAAGCATCTTATTGTGTTAATGATACTCTTAATAAATAAATGATTATTACTGTTTTGTTTTATTTATTTTATAATTTAATATAGGAAGCAGCTAATGAAGTTATATCAGATGAAATAAATCGACTTATCTTAAGGCATCTTTAAAAAATTTTAAATTTGCATAATAAGGGATATCGAACCATCCCTTATAGTGAGATATTTTATCAGGATATTTCAATTCAACTGTAAAGAGTTTGCCTACAAATATAACAAAACATAACAGGTCTGTTTGATATTCAGAAATAGTGTACACTATTGTACATTTTTTTTAACGTACCTAAGCGCTCTATTTGAAGGTGTATTTAAGAACTAAGTGTGTACAAATAGTGTAAACTATTTCTAAACAACAAACACTTAATAAATAACTATTAATCTGCACTAGATAGGCGAAAATGATCATTTTTAATAAAATATTATGGCCAAACATCAAGCTTTCACAATTTATGCAAATATATGAACAGCAAGAAAAAAATACTGATGAATTTAGTTATTCTAATCTAACAACAATTTTTTTAAGATATTAAAATTTTGAAACTCCCTTCCCTCAGTACGGTCCTGACTAAAATCTTATATCAGCCAACTTAAATCTAAAAAACAAAATTTTAGTAATATGTAGGGATATTCGCATTGTCAACCTAAAAATGTTAGCTTGGACAAACTTTACTAGTCCTAAAAACTTTAAAAGTATGTTCTTACCAGTGTTTATATAAGTTCCTTGAATTTGGTAGCCCATATTAACTAGCAATGACTCAAAAGGATCCATTGCCATACGTTGTTGGTTGGCTTCTATGACAGAATTCACTTCTTTAACGACACGCGAATTAACAGTACCATCCTTTAAAAATAAAACAAAATATTGTATACTCAAACTAAAATAACTATATTGTCACTCTAGAAGAAAAGTGACATAAGTCCCAAAAATGGGGCATTGGCAGAGAGTGGAGTATAATCATGCTTAATTTAAATGTAAACAATAAGATAAAAATATTAAAAATGGTGCATAGTAGTTGTTGTGTAGTTGAATGTAAAAATACTGGCAAAAATAGTAACTGCAAATTTTATAAATTTCCAACTGCTAGAAAAAAGTAAAAAATGGATAAATGCACGCAGAGGTTTCGAATTTAAATTTCCCGCTTAGCCGGACGACTTTCGGGTTTCGGGCTTAGCCGAACAACTTTCGAATTTGACGTAACAAGAAGAAAAACTTACTCGTTTCTTGCCGTGTACCGTTTGTTTCTGCCTTTTCCTAAAGTTTTTTAATGATTTGCGAGTTTTAAAAATAAAAAGATCCTTTTTAATAGATTAAGTAATCAAGGAGTGTCTGCAGAACTGACTTTAATATCTGTGTAGTCTTCTGTGAGTGTGAATAGAGAAATTGAATTTAAAGCCTTCAAGTAAGTTTGTCAGGTGATTTTTTACTTATCGGGCCAATTGCCGATTTTTGTCGGAGCCCGCTAGTTTTTGAGTTATGACGCCCCAGTGACATAACTTCAAAATTGCATTAAAATTCCTAAAATTCCGCCAAGCTAGGAGATTTAACCAGAAGTTATTTTAACATTTGTAATGTATCCAACATTGTTTTACAGTGCGGACCAGGTTAATATATATTTATTTAAAAAAATAAATAAATTTTATTATTAATCTTACACCTCTTTCAAGTATGATTTTACGCAGCCGTCAGATGTCGTTTTCATCGCGCACCGTGTCAATATAAAAAAATTAGGAATATTCGAACTAAGGGAACATTTTTAAGTAGCAATTTTTTTAAAAGGAAAATTTACTTTTCATCAATGGTTACTTTGATTGGGTTCTTCCATTTGTCACCTGTGATTCTATTAATAAGTATTAGACTTACTTCTGGCATCGGCGACCACAACTTCACCACCGGATCAATTCCACTAGAGGCTATGAAGCAGGCACTAGGATGTGGTTGGACACAATTAACAATCGAAACGTCGCCAAATAAAGCAGAGACTATCGAGGATGTTTTCCTCTCCCAAATAAAAATTATTCCTTCATCTGAACCAGCACAAACATAGTTTCCATCTTCTCCTAAAAGAAAATTAAAATGATAATTCTATATTAACGCTTTAACTACCAGGCCAATTTAGAGAAAAAAATAGGTCCTGGACCAAACAAGACATTTTTTTCCTCGTAAAACGGCATTTAAGAATCACCTAAAATTGAAATATAGGCTTAAAAAAAGTGTCTTTATCTAATTGAAAAAAACGAAATGTTTTTTTCCTCTGTGAAATAAGATATTAACAATCAAATTGTGCATAATTAGCATTGTCGATATCTGTCATGTCTGAAAGCCATTTCGAAATATCTCGAAAATGGTTCCTACGATATTTTTTAAAAAACCAATGGCTTTCAAAAAAAACTGTTTTATTGTCTTAAATAAAAATAGTATTCATAAACAAAGCATCCTTAGACTAAAAATTTACATAGCAAAAATAGAATCGTACGAAAAGTAAAAAAAATACATTGAAATGAAATATAAAAATAGATAACAAAGTGACCCTTTCCCAACCTTTCCTTCCTCTCATTACATATAGTGTATTTAAAAAGGTTAAAAAAAGAATAAACAGATATAATAAAGCAACCCACAGGAAGAAAAAAGAAAACGAAAAGGATCATGTCAAGAATTAAAATGGACAAAACATAATAAAAACAACATAGTTTAGTAATAAAAAAAATTGAAAAAAAAATTGGAACAAGCCTTACACAAAACTATTGTTCAAAAATTCCGTCTGAGAATAGTAAGCCTTGGTTAATTAAAGACCTTTCACTTCTCTCCTAAATCTTTTTTCAGAGGATATTTTCCTAATGGGCGCTAAAAGGTGGTTAAACATTTTTTTACCATTATACACAAATACATTTTTAACCAACGTTAAGGACGGTATGGGAAGAGCAGCCATACACACACTACGAGTCAAGTAAAAAGATTCTGCAAAAATTTCAGTAATGAATTTTCTTCTAACCAAACACACCGTTTCTAGTATAAAAATACATGGTAACATTAAAAATTTTTCTGCCAAAAAAAAAAGTTTGCAAGATTTCCGATGTTTGGCTCCACATATAAATCTAATAGCTCTTTCCTGCGAGACAAACACACTATTAAACAGGTAGTGAGCGCATGAACCCCAAAAGCATATCCCATTCCTGGGATGCAATATAAATGTAAGTAATAAAAAATGTTTAAAAAATCCTGATTTTTTTGAACGTTTTGTTAAAAAGATATTGATTTTTGAAAATTCGCTAGATCTGTTTGTTATTAAGAAATAATGTACAGGGTCTTTGATTATATTTACGTGGCTTCTGGAGCCTTTACTTTTAAAGACAGAAAAAAATGTTTTATATAAAAGTTGTAGGTTTGTTTCCATATTATCTTTTGAAATTATCAGTAAAAAAATATCGCAATAAAAAAATTGAAAAATATAGGCAACTTCAACTTTTTTAAATGGAACACCCTGTATATTATACGCTACGATCAAAGATCTTTTTTTCTGATTTTAAATATATATACATTGATGATATTTGGATGAACCATTTTTGAGATATTTAAGTCTAAAATATAAATAAATTGAAAAACAATCATATTAGTATCAAGAAAGCTATGAAAACAATAAAATTGTTTTAATAAATTTGACGTATTGATATTGTAAAAAGTTGAAATTTATCATTTAAACTATTAAAAGTAGTTTGTATTGCTTTTTTGTCGATGGGCTATTCAGAAGAACAAAAAATCTCTATTATGCGTCTTTTTTATGGTAACAATAATAATGTGACGACATGCAAAGGGAATATTACTTATTATGTCCTTAACAACGGGTACCATCTATGGATACTATTAAATACATAGTAACAAAGTTTATTGAACGAAAAAGCTTTAAAATGAAGAAAAGGACTGCAGCACGACATGAAAACAAGAGCTTTTTTCGGGTTCGGTAAATTACTGTTCTAGAACTGTCCGGCGCTTGCGCAGTTCAAAATTGCCTGTTCGGGTTTCAAAGAACTGTTCTCGGACTTTTTTTGGGACAGTTCTAGAACCGTCCGTATCGGTGGATTATGATTGCGTTCGAGATTTTCAAATGTCTGATAATCCTGGAACTGTCAGAGAACGATTCAAAGTATTGAGCTACCGCGCATACAGTTCTGGGCTGTTCTCGGATAATTTAAGAATCGTTCGTAAAACGAAACCCGAAAATAGCTAAGGTTTTGCATATCCTCGTTTTTTCATGATAATTATTATACTTTTTCTATTAATTGAACTTGCACTAACTACTTTTAATAATGTTAGAAAATCCTGAAATATCAATCTCGGATGCGGCATCTGAACTTAATAAAACAGATTATAAAATTTATTTAACCTTAAAATTTTACAAATTTTATCTTTATAAATTTATGTCCGTTCAGAACCTTCCTGAACAAAACACGCAGGACCGACCTAAGTATGCACTGGAAATAGCTAGGTTTATGCAGCAGGATCCAAGATTTTTAAATAATATTCTATTCACCGACAAGTCTTCTTTCACTTTAGCAGGAATATTTAATCACAAAAATAAAAATTATGGGTCCAGATAAAAAAAAAACCCTCACCAAATTTTGCAACATAACAATTCTATTGTTTCCATGGCTTTCTTGATACTAATATGAAACTATTTGTAATTTATTAATAATTTAACCTAAAATATCTCAAAAATGGTTCATCCAAATATCATCAATGCATGTTAGGAAGTTGCAGAAATTCCATGTTAGACTGTATATATACCTTTGAGGGTTACGAACCTGTTAACCTTTATATTTTTTATGAATGTAATGTCAGTTGTTAATTTTGATATGTCACATTTTGTCACATTAATAATTTTAGTAATAAAAGCTGTTTTTGACTGTAAATTAGTGCCTTTTCTAGTGAACCCATATTTTCAAGTAGGAAAACCTTTTTTAAAAAAATAAATTACCGAAAGGAAAATACTTGGCAATTTATTACATTTGGCGACCGTGACAGGACCCTATTTGGTAAAATGGATAAGACGAGAAAACCCTAGAACTCCAAAGATCAACTTTTATTAAGATGTGTGATAGAATGAGGACAGAGTTATCCAAAGACAGGTACGATGTTATAGAAATTCAGAGTAGTATACAAGTCTTGGATAAGAAATTGAGTACTATTGCAGAACTGAATCAAGTTTTGATAGATTTGATGCTAGATTCAGATGAGAATGCAGATAGGATAGAATTAGAAGTAGAAAAAAAGGATAACATGAGTACGGAGTACTTTAAACTCAAATACCAGTTTGAAACGTCAATAAACCAAATCGAAAGTTCTAAAAAATCGGAATCCAGAGTAAAATTAAACTATCCAAAAATAGAGTTTAGACAATTTAGTGGTGATTTAAAAGGATGGCTAGGTTTCTGGAATCAATTCAGTAGAATAGATGAGGATTCAGATATAGAAGATGAAGACAAATTGGAATACTTAGTACAGGCGACGACTCCACATTCAAAAGCTAGGCAAATAGTTGAAAGTTACCCGATATCAAAGGATAATTATAAAAATGCACTTGACAGTTTAAAGCAAAGGTTTGGAAGAGAAGATTTGTTGGTAGAATTCTATGTGAGAGAAATTTTAAAGTTATTATTATTGAATCTTAATACTAAAAATAAATTATCAACATTTTTTGACAAGATCGAGTCCCAACTTCGAGCCTTAGATTCGTTAGGTGTGAAATCAGATACGTGTGCAGCCATGTTGTACCCACTAGTTGAATCATGTATTGGTGAAGATTTAATACGCGCCTGGGAAAGAAGTAAGCTGTATTCATTTAATTTAACTATGAAGATGCGTCTTGACAATTTGATGGAATTTCTTCGTCAAGAAGTAGTTAATGAAGATCGAATATCTCTAGCAGTAACTGGTTTTAAAGAAAAGAAAAAACTCGAAGAGAGAAAAAATACAAAACAAGAAGATCTAATCCCCACGGCCTCGGATTTGTTTAACAAAGGAACTCCACATTGTGTATTCTGTAAAGGACAGCATTTTAATGACCAATGCAAAGAAGTTCAAAAATAACGTTGGTTCAAAGAAAAAAGAAACTGTCAGAAAACGGTTGCTGCCATTTGTGTACTAGATTTGGCCATATTGCAAGAAGATGTCGTTTAAAATTAAAATGTCGTATTTGTCAAGGAAGGCATTAAGTAATGTGTCCCAAAGAAGAACAAAAACAATTAACTGAACAGTCTTCTGAACACGTACCACCGTATCAAGCAAGCAGTGGACAAACCTTAACAAACTATACATTTACAGAAGTTTTTTTACAAACTATGGTGGTGGTTTTAAAAGGAGAAAAAGAATCATGCCATGTACGGCTTTTAATCGACACTGGATCTCATAAGTCATATGTAACCAAAGAAATAGCACAACGTCTAGGTTACTGTCCCATTCGAGAAGAACAGCTGATTCTTTCCCCTTTTTGGAGGTGTTCATACTGAAACTGTAAATCATAATTGCTATAAAATTTATCTTAGCAGTTTAACTGAAGATTATAGTTGCAATCTTGAAGTTTTAGACCAACCTCTGATTTGCAGTTACGTAAGTTCAGTTAGAAAAGGCCCTTGGTTAGAAGAGTTACAGAAAATGGGTATTCGAATTACTGATACTCAAGATGGTCCTATTGATGTTCTAATTGGAGCCGATGTAGCTGGTAAATTGTTTTCGGAGAAAAATATGAGCTTTCATGTGGTTTGATAGCGATCGCACTCTTTTAGGATGGACATTGATGGGTAAACCAGCATCTTCAACTTCTTCAAAAGTTTCGACTTCCATGACGATAAATTCAATGTTTTCGAGAGATGTTCCCATATCTAATCTATGGAGTTTGGATATTCTTGGAAAAAATGACCCTGGTAAATTAAAAACACAGAAGATTAAAGAACAGGAAATAATGCAATATTTTTTAAGCACTGTAAAGCAAGGAGATGATAAACGATACGAGGTATGTATGCCATGGATAGAAGATCACCCATTGTTGCCATCAAATTTTAACCTTTCTTACAGTAGACTTGTAAATACTACAAAGAAACTTAAAAAGGATAAATTTTACACTATTTATATGAGGTTTTTGATAATTGGATGGCAGAAGGAGTTATTGAATGTTTATTTGAAGATAATCCTGATGAAGTTGGGAGCCAAATCGGTCATTTCTTACCTCACCACCCTGTTTACAAACTAAACAGTGCAACCACTCCAGTACGTCCCGTTTTTGATGCTTCATGGAGAGAAAAAATCAACCATCTCTAAATCATTGTTTAGAAAAAGGAATAAACCTTATTGAGTTAATCCCCGCAATGTTACTAAATTTCCGCACAGAGAAAATAGGAGTTGTGGCTGATATACAGAAAGCATTTCTTCAAATTGGAGTAAATGAGAGAGATAGAAATGTTTTGAAGATTCTCTGGTACGGTAAAGATGGAAATTTGAAGATATTTAGACATGCCCGTGTTGTATTCGGTGTAACATGCAGTCCATTTTTACTAGGAGCAGGTATCCAATACCATTTACAAGAAACTCTAAAAGTCACTTGCTAATTTAAATACTTATTCTTCCGAGATAATTTTAAAACTGACAAGGTCTTTTTATGTAGATAATTTAATAACCAGTGTTCAGAGTAAAGAATTTTTCACCAATTTATTGAACAGTCAACAAATATACTGGCTGATGGAAAGTTTAAGCTGAGAGGGTGGGAGCATTCTTTACCAGAAGATTCTGAAGGTGAAGTAAATACCAATGTTTTGGGACTGAACTGGAATCGTAAATTAGATACAATCGAGTTATGTTTGGACTGGTTTGAAAAATTTGATACAAAACTGATTACTAAAAGAACAATTTTGTCTGCTGCACATAAACTTTTCGACCCTATTGGTTTTCTTGCCCTGTATCACTTTTTCCAAAAATATTGCTGCAAAAAACTTGGTCTTTGAATTTAGGATGGGACGTTGAAGTAAATGAAGAAATTCGGGATAGTTTTCTAAATTGGTTAAAAGATTTACGGGTGTTAACTGAAGAAAGTTCTTAGATGGATAGCCAGATTTTGGCAATTCTTGTGACCAGTCTGTTCATGTATTCTGCGACGCAAGTGCTGATGCCTATGCAGCATGCATATTTTGAGAACACAGACTGATGGTGAAGTAATTGTTAGATTAGTTGAAGCCAAATCCAGGGTTGCTCCTATTAAAGTATTAACTATCCCTCGCCTTGAACTTTTAGCTGCTACGATAGCGGTAAGATTATTTCAAACTTTTAAAGAAAATTTCAAAAGTGATGTCCCAGTTTATTTTTGGTCTGACTCGTCAACGGTTTTATCATGGCTGAAAAGAAAAGACCAGTGGAAACCTTTTATATGGAACAGAGTTGAAGAAATAAGAGCTTATCAAATATTGATCATTGGCACCATGTCCCTGGAGAATTGAACCCTGCAGATCTTCCATCAAGAGGTTGCTCAGCCAGATCCTTAAAAGATGGAAGATGGTGGGAGGGTCCTATATGGATAAAATCTCCAGTTTCTCATTGGCCTATACAGGAACTTAAATGCAATGAAGAAGAAATCAATGAAGAAAAAAGAAAAACCATTGTTTCCTCATTTTTTACCACAGAAGTTGATACGTCCTGGTACTATGAGTATTTTTCCAAGTTTAGTACTATAGTAAGACTTGTGGGATGGGTAAAGAGATTTATATACAACGCCAGAACAACAAACAATAAAAAACTTGAAACATTTTTAACTGTATCAGAACTTGAAACTGTAAGAAAAGCAGTGATTTGTTATATACAAAAGGAGTGTTTTCAGTCATTTGAAGATCCAAAATTATCCAGCTTGTGTCCTTTTGTCGATAACGAAGGGCTTATTAGACTTCAAACAAAAGTCTCAGATAGAACTGATTCACAAAATTTTCGGATACCTTATGTATTACCGTCAAATCACGAAGTTGTTTATCGTTTGATTTTTGAAGAACATGTAAAAAATTGTCATGCTGGTGTTCAGTGTTTAATGAGTATTTTGAGAGAAAATTACTGGATCATAAAATGTAGATGCACTGTGCGCTCAGTCATTAATAACTGTATGGTCTGCAAAAGGTTTAAAGTGAAACCCATGGAAACTCCAGCAATATGCTTACCAGAAGATAGAGTATGTGATGCTGCTGTGTTTGAGATTTTAGGTGTTGATTTGGCAGGTCCGCTCTATTTAAAATCTGGAGAAAAGGTATGGGTGGTCTTATATACTTGTGCTATATACAGAGCAGTCCATCTTGAGCTGACATCGTCTTTATCAACCCATGCGTTTCTTCAGACACTTAGAAGATTTATTACACGAAGAGGCAGACCATCTGTTATATATTCAGACTGTGGAAAAAATTTCGTTGGATCCGCCAGTGCTTTTAGAGATGTAAGTTGGGAGGATATTGCGAAAAATGCAGTTTGCAAAAAATAGAATGGAAGTTTAATCCTCCGGCTGCTCCATGGTGGGGTTGGTGGGAGAGACTTATCCGACTTACAAAAGATCTCTTAAGAAAAACTTTAGGGAAATCCTGTTTGAACTTTGAGGAGCTGCAAACTGTTTTGTGTGATTGTGAAGCAGTTTTGAATTCACGACCTCTTACTTATATGTCCGAAGACAATAACGACTTTTTTCCCTAACCCCTGCAATGTTTTTACAGTATATTCAAAAGTTGGTGTATTTGATATTGACTTAGTTGAAACTAAAGATTTAACCAGACGTTACAAGTACCGTTTGAAACTAAAAGATGATTTAAATAAGAGATTTGTTAAAGAATATTTGGGTCAACTAACATTATTTTCTAAGAAGTCTTCTGATAAAAAAAGTCGACATAGGAGATATTGTCATAATATTGGACATTAATAAAAAGAAGATTAACTGGTCATTGGGTAGAGTCATTGAAACTATACCTGGACGTGATGGAAATGTAAGATTAGTGCGACTGAAAACAATTATGGGTGAACTATTAAGACCAGTACCGCGTGTTTGTTTTATGGAAATGAAAAGAAAGTTTTGTCAGATCCGAATCATGTTAAGCATATTCAATTACCACGTGAAAATACTATAAGTACATCAGAATCATATGGTAGTTCACAAACACCAAATAGTTCAGTAAGGAGAATCAAGAATGTATACCCAAAGAATCTGAAAATAACCATCAAACATCTACAACCACAACTCGTTATGGAAGAAAAGTCAAAGTTCCTGTAAAGTACCCAAAATAATTGTGTCATTATTGTTTGAATGACACAAGGTGGGAGTATGTTAGGAAGTTGCAGAAATTCCATGTTAGACTGTATATATACCTTTGAGGGTTATGAACCTGTTAACCTTTATATTTTTTATGAATGTAATGTCAGTTGTTAATTTTGATATGTCACATTTTGTCACATTAATAATTTTAGTAATAAAAGCTGTTTTTGACTGTAAATTAGTGCCTTTTCTAGTGAACCCATATTTTCAAGTAGGAAAACCTTTTTAAAAGAATAAATTACCGAAAGGAAAATACTTGGCAATTTATTACAATGCATATATATTTAAAATCAGAAAAAAAAAGATTATTCGTTGTAGCGCATAATACACAGGGTGTTTCATTTAAAAAAGTTGAAGTTGCCTGTATTTTTCCATTTTTTCATTGCGATATTTTTTTACTGATAATTTCAAAAGATAGTATGGAACAAATGCTACAATTTTTATATAAAACATTTTTTTCTGTCTTCAAAAATAAAGGCCACAGAACCCAAGCAACACAAGAATTTGCATTTTCATTTAATAAACGTTTATTAAACGATATTATCGTGTATTTTTGGTTTTGGTATATTTATTACACCTCTATTAAACATATTTTAATCACGTGCATATTTTAATCGTATATTCAACGTATGTCATATCATCTTTTGATATCATAAAATTTTTAAAAAATGATATTTTACTTTATATTATGGTCTCATTTATGTGCGTGTTTTAAAAATGCACAAAAAATATGTTTATAGTAATGAATTATTAATGATATAACCTCATGAAACACGCTTATTTTCGAGTATTTTAAAAACCTTTTTTTTTCTTACTATTTACTGAAATTTCAACGTGTGAAACTAAAGCATAATCTACGTCTATTATAGATTATTTTTTAATAGAAAACTAACTATTATTGCTTTAAAATCATTATTATCATTCTCCTATGACAAAATCATTGGTTTAGTAATAATCTTTTTATAATTTTAATTTGATGTTAATATTTATAAATATTTGGCTTTGTGCTACATATAAATAATATTGTCTAAAATTCCCTAAAAGTAAACGTACCAATAATCTACAAAATTTACTCATCCGTTCGGCATTATTCCAATAACAGCCAATAACAGCCTTACAATAACGACACGTGATGCGCGGCAGTCGCTTTTCTCCTCGGCTTTGTGACCTTCGACCTTCGACACTTCGACGTGATTTATGAAATTCAATGGCCGCCGAAAGCCGCTAAACAAAACGTCGGCCGATGTCATGTTTCTTGTTGTAAAATATTGTGCAGTGCATTGTTTTTCCGACTGCTAATAAAGTAAGTACCTACTTTTTACCTTTATTTTAATTGTGCTTATATCACTTCAATAGCTATACATATTACATATATATTAGATTAGGATTGTTGATGTTTTATTTGATGAAGTCGGCGAAAATGGCCGCTGAACCTGTTGCGGAAATTTTCGTTTTGATCTCTCAACCCCTATTATACCTTATTTATAAGGAATGATTATGGCTCAAACATTTGGATTAGGTTAATGTCACACCTTACACCTGTTTTGTTTTAATTTTTAGTACACTAAAATAAAAATTATTGAAATATATCTTCTATGTTTGTTATTTAATGGTCTATTATACGTTTTTAATACACCATTTATAAACGTCTAATATATACGCTTTAATTTACGTGAATTGTGTATTTTATGTGTGTTTATATTATTTATTTTTTTACAGAACTAGACTAGCATCCATTGGGGGATCTGCCATAAGAAATTCCGTAATGAACATGCTTAAGTTTGTTATATCAAATAGAGTCGGAATGGCATTTAACTGGGCGGGTAGTGCCCCGAAATCACCAGACCAACCTAGGAAGCATTTGTTTAAGATGACATTAACATGCAAAGCACTGAATGGTAATTTCAAATACATTTCACTAAACCGCACTTGCTAAAGGTTCCCCCAAACCAACGCGGGATGCGGGAGCGGGACGGGAGCGGGACGAATTTGGACACAAAATATTCCTCATGGATATAGGGGTATTGTTTTGTGATACGGGACCTATTTCTAAAGCGGGATATATGTATGTATTCACATCGCGTTGGTGTAAATATATTCATATTCCGCTGTAGAAATAGGTTCTGCATCCGTTTCGCCCCCGTCCCGTTCCCGCATCCCGCGTTGATTCGGGCGTATCTTTAATCTACCCTAACAATAAATTTATTATGCAAAAAAACACTAAGATCAGCTGTACTTTGTAGTGACTTTGGGTTTTCTTTTTTTTACAGAAACGGTCAAAATTTCATTTCAAGATAAGGACCAGGTGCAGGGAGTTGCATTTGTCGGAGAACTCACAGACAAAGCTATCGGACAGGCATGCCAAGATTGGCTTAAACTGTCCAAACAGCGATACAATAATGCCAAAACGTGAAAGACTATTATTATGTTTGATTCTAGAATTTTTTAAAGTTTCAACTGTTTTTTATGTTCTATACAGTTTTTGTTGTGTTTTTTATTACTTTTATTAGAGTGCAGTGTTAAGTGTTACCAGTTGCGTCCTTTTGATTTGAGAATTTGTTATTTTATTTATTTAATTATTTTATTTTTTTTTAGATTTAGTAAGCCTAAACGAATGTACATATACCTATATTATAAATACAGAATAAACGTTTTTCGTATACGTCAATATTTGATTTATTTCATATGGCTTTTTTTAACGTGTTTAGTAAACGTTACAGTTTTGTATATTATATACCAATTTATAGGGTTTATTAGAAACCGCTTTTTAATTGCTCATTTTATATTATAAATAAACGTATACTTTCAAGGTCTAAAATTTGGATAGTACTGCAATATTAATACACCTATATTAGGCGGACATTTTAACCTATATTAAAGGTTAGAAATAAACTAAAAATATACTAGTGGTATATACTAAATTAAACGTTTATTAGACGATTCTGTTTGCGGAAGCCCTAAATTAATAAAAAACCCTGTACAAGGGCCGTATCTAGGTAAAGCCCGCCCTTGGCGGGGCCCTTCCCCCCACCCCCCGGGGTTTGGGAAATATAAACCCCCAAACAAAAAGGGGTTCGGGGGGGATTCCAAATTTTCAAAATTAAGTGAAAAAATTGGGGTTTAAATTTTTTTTAAAACCGAGAATTTTGTTTTTTAAAATCCCAATTTTGTGGTGGAATTTTGTCAAATTCTATGTTTTTTTTTATAAAAAAAAAATTTGCCTATTTTTAAAGGGGAAAATGATTTACGTAAAACAACTGTTTGTATCTGACTAAAAGAAGTGGAATGTAAAATAACTGTACATCCTTATTTGCGGATGATTAAACTAACAATACATTTACTCAACAATTAAGTCGTAGTTACAAAAGTACTGTGCATAGCAGGCCTACTAAAATGTAACATTTTTACTTTTTTAAACTAAATAATATGCAACAAATAAGAGAACTAGTGTTGCCCCCACTTTATCCGCAGCTTAGATATTAAAAAAATTTAAGGAGTTACATTCTCGAGGTGGGTATCAGGATAAATTAGTATTTTATTAATAACACAGGCCCACAAAAATAAAGTAGGTGGTGTGTGCTGGGTGTCTGACTAGGATTTTCTGGAATATTTTTTTTTCCGCTGAACACGAATCTGAAGTCAAAATTGAAGATTAAACAGCAAAAAATCAAGAAATAATTGTAAAATACATTGTAATGGCAATTTTGACTGCAGATTCGTTTTTAGCAGAAAAAAATACTTTAACGGCCGAGTGATGATCGCGTTGTTTAATTTAGCAATGGACTTTGCAATTGTTAAAATTTAACAACGGTTTAGAATGATTAACAAAACGTCATTGTCAGTGTTATTCAATGATTTTAGTAGGCAACCTGTCAAAATCTGACATTTTATTAAACATTCTAAACCGTTGTTAACTTAGCAATTGTTAAAAGTAAACAACGGTTTAGAATGTTTAACAAAATGTCAGATTTTGACAGGTTGCCTACTAAAATCATTGAATAACACTGACAATGACGTTTTGTTAAACATTCTAAACCGTTGTTAACTTTTAACCATCGCTAAGTCCATTGCTAAATTTAACAACGCGATCATCACTCGGTCGCTAGTCTGACAGCCAGCACACACACCACTTATTTTTTTGTGGGCTTGTGTAATTCATACATTTTTTTAGTCTTATTACGGCCGAGTTATGACAGCGTTGTTAAATTTAGCAATGGACTTAGCAATTGTTAAAAGATAACAACGGTTTAGAATGTTTAACAAAACGTCATTGTCAGTGTTATTCAATCATTTTAGTAGGCAACCTGTCAAAATCTGACATTTTGTTAAACATTCTAAACCGTTGTTAACTTTTAACAATCGCTAAGTCCATTGCTAAATTTAACAACGCGATCATCACTCGGCCGTTAATTAAAAATAATTAAATTAAATATCTAAGTTGAAAATTTGTTAAAAACCGTTGTGGTTATAAAATGTTGTAATTTATTTATTTGATTATTCTTCTCAATAAAAAATAATAAAAATAATACTACGGTACTGACAACTGATAAAAAAAAATTCATAGCCGATTTTGCGCCCCCCAGGTAGCTGCGCCCTTGGCGGGCGCCCAATTCGCCACCGCCTAAATACGGCCCTGCCTGTACACTATTTTCTTCTTTCTTTCTTTCTTTTCTTTCTTCTTTTCTTACGTAATCACAGTTATGGAAGGTGTATTTTAGGACTAGGTGAGTCCAAAAAGTGTAAAATAGTTCTGAACAGACCTCATGTGGTGTGTGTTTGGTCTTCTACAAAAATATTATTTTCAAGCATTGAGAACCTCTTTCTTTCCGTAAAGAGTATTCGATCTTATTTGAAAAAGCGCTAAATTTGGGATCCATTCAAAATACTGCATCACGAATTAAACTAAAATAGGAATAAATATAATGATCCATACTGGTACAAGTCATGGCCCGTTCAACAATTCATTTATGTTAGAGAGATATGGGCGAGTTCGGCACGGATGGCATGGAAGAGGCGAAGATAAATGATGTTTATCCGAGATTGGGGTTTAAATTGTGGACGGGCCGAACTTTACTCTTGTGTACGACTTTCGCGAGTGAACTACCTTAAGAATTATTTTAGATTTTACCAAAAAAAATACACAAGATTTTTTTAAATAGGAGTTTTGGCAAGGCACTGAAATAAATAAATGTACTATTTTTCGGTTACCTAAAAAGTTTGCTTCTTTTATGTCGGTAGTAGTATTGCAATGTCCCAAAAACCGTAATTCAAAGTCCTTAGAATCTAATCGTTTTTTGACTTCCTCCTCTTCGATTCTTAAGAATACATCTTTTCTTTCAGAATCACTACTATCCTTAGGACTTATCCTTGCAGACTGTATTCCTTCTCGTATTAATCGAGCCTAAAATAAAAGATTTTAACAGTTAAGGGAAATGTATAGGGCGATTTATAAATTTCTAATACCACAATGTTTGCTCGCTCTTAATGATCAAATCGTGCCATGCAATAACCTACCTGATTTGTTGACGAAAAATCACCGTTTGTATTGCAGATATAATCATACCAGCGTTGTGCATCTTCGGTCCACTTGAGAGCTATTAAACATTTGATTAATCCAATATAGGCTTTTATTTGATCAGGCCAATTTTGAGTCACATAAAGATAATCTCGAGCGGCACTGTATAAATCACCCATCCTAACAGAAAAATACGCTACATATTGGTTTTTAACTCATCAAATAGTATATTATTTTATACGGAGGAAAAGTGATACTTTTGAATGGAGTGAGGCTGGTAATGGGGAGCAAGCCATGAAAAGTAACTTTTCCTTTGAATAAAATAAGCTGTTTTTTTTTCAAACGTCGACAAATTAATGCAAAAACATCGCTTCAAGACCCAAATTAATTTTTTAATTCTGAATCGAAAACCAAGAATAGTTTTTTGCAAATTTTCCTTGGTTTCCAAGATATTTCACTGTATGGTTTTAAAAGAAAAAAATTTAAATCACATTTTAGGAGTCGCTAATCTCAGTTGGCGCTTTCAAACTATTAGGTCATATGAAATCAAGTTTGACCGTTGTCAAAAGTTAGACACTTGTCAATCTGTTATTGGAAAAATCACAATATACTTAAACAATATTACCGTATTCTTCGTTAGTCAACTCCATTTTTTTTGTATTTTTTTAATAACAGGTTGACAAGTATCTAACTTTTAACAAAGCTTGATAAACTTGATTACCTATGACGTAATAGTTTGAAAGCGCCAACTTAAGATTAGCGACACCCACAATGTAATTAAAAAAATTTTCTTTTGCAAAACTTCATTGTAAAATATCTTGGAAACAAGGGAAAATTTGCAAAAAAAAATATTCTTGGTTTTCGATTCAAAATTAAAAAATGAATTCGGGTCTTCATTTTTCGCCTCTACTTACCAATCACCCTGTATATCAAATGTTTGATATATATCCATTTTGTTAATAAACAGTTATATTTTATAAATACAAAAGTTATGTAATGTTTCTTAAATAATCAATAATGAAGTAAAATCGATTCTGCACTTTACAAAGAAAGTAATTACTTTCTTTGTAAAAAATAATAAAATAAACACAAAAAAAACTTACTCTTTCGTAACGAAATTTTACTGACGCCATTAATGCCGACAGAAGTGTTGTCATTTATGGATTAGAACTTACTATAGCGAGTATCTTTTAACTCTACTCCATCGCCATTTACATTTGGGAAGTAAAAATATAGTATCAAACGCCAAAAATTACTTAATAATATAAAATTTGTAATCCATTTTTGTATTGATATATATATATATATATATATATATATATATATATATATATATATATATATATATATATATATATATATATATATATATATCATATATCCATGGATATATATCCTCGATCCTTGTTACTGGGAACTTAAACATGATATTGTTTGATCAAATTAATTCAAAAAAATTTTTTTTTACTGTCATTGATTGCCAATCTGGCAGGAGTCACATATTTACACTTTAAAGATGATTATAAACTACCTTTTAGTGAAAATAAACTTAAGTTTTATTAACTTACTACCTACATAAAAGCTATTAAATATTATTTACTTTATTAAAAAAAAACAGTCTTACCATCGTCTCCTAAAACATTTGTAAGCTCGTCTCATATAAAAACAAGCACATTTCTCCTCAGATAGTTCCATTTTAAACGCACGATTGCTATTTTTTATGTAACCATTTCCTTCCTGCAAATTAATTAATTTTATCAACTAATGTTCTATTCCTGCAATGCGCATAAATGGAAATATTTTAAACTAAAAAATATTTAAAATTCTGGTTTTTATTTGAGTCTTGGCCTATTGAAAGATATCGTAAAGGAACTAGTATCTTTCTTTCAACTTTTCTGAAAGTAAAAACGCACTGGCGATTCTGGCAACCTCTTTCACTCAATTTATTTGTTCATTTGGCATTTTTAAGCTAACAACAGAAAAAATAGGAAAATTTTACTGTTTTTCTATATGGTACTAAACTGTGGGCGTAAAAAGTCCACTCACTTCAAACCTACCTAGACCGGGCTTTGATGCCTGGAAGGATAAACTCTGTCTTAGAAAAAAACGGGGCCGCAATTAAATATAAAATTTGTTTGGAAGGGTATTTAAGTTTGTTTGAATTTATTAATTTGTTAGTTTTTATAAAATATAAATATTTTTTGTTACCTTGTGCTTTATTTCTAGTAATTAAAAGTAAAACACGGTAAAAAAGAGCAATTTACAAAAATTGGCAGAAAACTCAAAATTTGACAAATTTTTTTCTCAAGATTTAATGGCTGTCACTGTACGTATGTAATCATAAACGCACTTGTAATGTAAATAACAATTACAATTTTCTCTACAAACAAGATAGTTTTCCAATGTTTTTATACATAAACATAAGTAATAATCTTACCGGACAACACCTGCATTTATATTTATTAAATTTCCTTTTCCTTTCTGATATGGAAGGCATTCTTATTTCATTGACCGGTCTTTCATGATTTACATCAAACAAATAAATCTGCTCGCCACCCATATTCACCAACATTTCAGAGCCAGCCGAGTTAAAAGACACATAGGTTGCTGCAAATCGAAAATTGGCAACATTGGAGTTGTCTATAGCTAGATGGCCGGGAGCATAATACTGTACACAGTTTTTGTCAAAAAGACGCTGTTGTGGTGGGTATACAAATTCGTTGTCATTCATCTACAATAAAAGGGTTTATCTAAGATGAACTACTAGAGGCAGTCGACCAAGCAAGCGAGCGAGAGAAAGGTATATCTCGGTTTTCTTTCTCTTTCGCACGCTTGTTCGCCCGACCAAGAGGCAAGGCTGCCTCAAGTAGTATATTCTCTAAGGGGTTTGTGTCACTTTTAATCAAAAACATTGGTGTGTCAACTTGTTGTCGACAGATATTTCGAAAAGTTTTAAATAATGCGGAGAAAAAGATATAATAGGATAATGGACAATCTCAGCTGATAATTTTAATATCTTGGCTTTTTTTCAACTGCAAAAGGAACAAGTAAACCAGTCCGAAACGAAATTGCACTTCAAACTGGGAATGTAATACAGCGAGCCGCAGTTGCAACAAAATTGAGCCCAACAACGATCGCAAATATAAAGAAAAATGGAAGAAAATCGGACCTGGATTACGCTTCCAGTGTGTCTTCCAAGCAAAATACCGCAAAAATCAAAATTACAACATATTTTGAGTTTTCCATTGACTTCTTAAGAAGATGGATCAAAAGTATAGGCTTCAAGTGGAAAAGATCAAATACCCAATAGAAAATATTTGATGGACTTGTCAAATATTGTTCATAAAAGAATCAATTTTTTAAGAGAGTATATCAAAAATAGAAATTTAGGTCCAGAAGGTTTTGCTGAAGTTTTCACTGACAAGTCGTTTATCTTTACGATATAGTCCAGGAAACGAACCATTTTGCCTAGCAATTTTTACAAAAAGCATAGAATGACTTGAAATTTTGACAGTAGGTAGGGAATAGTCCTAAAATCAAAATATATATCATGCGAAGGGCGCCTCTGCCTTGGGGGTGGTTGCCAAACCATCTCGAGGGTGGAATTTTTTTAAATATTTTGATCACAGGAATCGATAGAAAAATGATTTCTAAGCAAAAAATGTTCTATGCATTTTTTTTGTAAAAGAGATACTTTTCGAGTGATTCGCAATCGAAAGTCGAAGTTTTTCGTCAATAAAATCAACGTTTTTAATCGTTTTTTTTTTGCAAATAACTCGATAAGTATGCATTTTATCTAAAAAAAACTGTAAATAACAAAATTGTAGCTTTCAAACAAAAATTTGTTTTGTAACTGCTGTGGGAACACTACAAACCGAGTTGGGGTTTGTTTAATGTTAGCTTTTATTCATCAAACACAAAAAGTTTCAAAGGCAAATAACGCAAAATCTATGTATTTTTCGAGGAAAACTAAAAATAACTTTTTAATGCAGCTGCAATTAAAAATCAAATTTCAGAATTTTAATAAAAAATGACTTTTTTAAAAAAATAGCTTAAAACCTAAGGAAGATACGTAAAAGTTTACCAAGGTATCAAATTGTAGCTCTTTGAATTACAAACATTTTGCTTTTTTTTAATTTACTGTATTACGGAAATTAAGTGAGAAATAAACGTTTAAAACGCGTGTGTATATAGCCCTTTAGACTCACCCCTTTAAAAAAGTAAGGGTTTTAAACAGTTTTAATATAAATGACCTTATAGCTCTTAAAAAAACCAACAAAATGTTTTTTTTTTAATTTTTATCACAAAAACTGAAGGAGTTATGCTTAAAAACCAATTTTTTGGAGCATTCTAAAAGCCCAAATACATTTTTTTTTAAATATCTTTTCATTTCAATACATTTTTTACTGTAACTGTACGTACTTTTTCTGTTTTATCCAATAAATATATTTTTTTTATTAATCCATAATAGGGGTTACTTTTAAGGGTTAAATTACTTCTACTACTATTTCAAAGATTAAACATTTATTATTTAACTTATTTTTACCTGATTTAAGCGCTTAAATATAAAAGTGAAGTAAGTTTTAAAGATTTTAGTAATAAGGGGTAGTTCACCCCCTAAAAAATAAAAAAGCGCTCATCGGCGTAATGCACACTTAAAGGGTGAGTCGAACTAAATTTCAACTTTTTATGCGAATCGATGCATTTTTTTTTTAAATCCGCGGTTTTGTACTATTTTTTTCATAATATGGTAAGGGGTGGATTTTTGAGGATTAAAAAAAATACAAAATTAAATTAGTAATACTTTTGAGCAGTCATATTTTTTATTTACAACTGTATGACAATATGTTAATTTTTTTAGGGTAAATAATTGTGTTTAATTAAATCATAAAAAGGGTTGGTTATCAAGGGCTAAAATACATTGAATAATGTTTCAAAGAATTAAACACTTATTGTTAAACATACTTAAGCCTAATTTTATGTGACTTAAGCTTTAAAGTTTTAAAGGTTTTTGTAATAAGAAGTCGTTTTTTCACCTAAAAAAATTAAAAGCTACTTTTAGCATAATGGAAATTTTAAAGAGAAGGGTAAGTTAAGCTTAATCCCAAATTGTCAGGCAAACACTTTGATAATATATTAATTTTTTAAGGTAAATATTTTTTCCAAATTAAATCATAATAGGGGTTGATTTTTAAGGGCTAAAATATTTTGTAAATGTTTCAAAGAAACAAAATACTACTTTTTTAACCTATGTGAGTCAAGTTTTACTCAACTTAAGCTTTAATGTATAGTTTTATACGTTTTAGAAATAAAGAGTAGTTTTCACCCCTAAAAAATAAAGAACGCCCATCGGCATACCATAGATTTTAAAGAGGAGGGTTAGTTAAGCTTAATCCCAAATTTTCATGCAAATCCATGCATTTTGAAAAAATTGCCAGGTTTTACACTTTTTTTAGCTTCATATCCTGAACTAGTAGGCCTATGTATTATAGCGACCACATAATTTTTTACAAATAACTAATGCCAAACCAAATGCAATAGGCAACATAAAAAGTGTTTAATTAACAACTAACTTAGTACCGTAACAACAGTTACTTTCTTTCATTTTTAACTCGTTTTCTTTTAATTTTTCACCTTTTTTTGGCTGACGGGGAGGGGGGGGGGGCGATCGCCCCATTCGCCCCTCTCTGGATCCGCCATTGTTGTTAATAAATACTAAAAGATTATTTTTAATTTTCGGGATTAAAAGTGTATAGACGAACGTAAAAATTATAATATATACTGCTAAATCATCATTTGGTAATTTTGATGATATAAAAAACATAACAGACTTTTAATTTTTAAATGTGATAGTAATTTTCTAACCTAATATAGATTGACAAAAATAGCTAATTATCTATTTACGCCATAAGTTTTTTCTCACCTGGATGAAGTAACTACAAATAAATATAATTCCGACTATTCCAAAATATGTATTTATTAACTTAAAAATTAAAAATTAAGTATAAAACAAAGTCCAATCGTCGGGTTTTGTTTCTAGTTCCTCAAATACTTTATTAATATAAATTATTATTATTTCTCCATGAATGCTTAACATGGGTTATAGGGGTGCTATGTCCCCATATCTCTCCCCTGGCTAAGCTACTGATGCAAAGTATTACAAATTCGAGTGGGTATGTAACAGTAAAAAAAAATGGTTATGTAAAAGCAAATTTAATGTAGTCGTGTGCTTACTAAAAAAAACAAACTTTGCTTATTTTTTTTTCTTTTTATATACTAATGAACCCAACACTTTTAAAAACATTTCACCATCCCATCAACAACAAATGTGTTTTTGACAGTTGACATGGACTCTTTGAAGGTCTAGTGAAAAGCTGGGAATCAATATAGACCACCATCAGTTTAAACTCATGGTTCTGATTCTTGTCACAAAAAAAAACTACTCTCGATTGCAAATTATCAGAAAAAATTATACTAAAGTATTTCTTTAACTTTGTTTAAAGTACTCAACTTTTACCTGAGTTATAGGGCATGTCTTAATCATCCTTCTATCATACAAACGGACAAAAACATCATTGGCACCAACAGCAATATAATGAGGTTTTGTTGGATTTACTGCAACACATTTGACTTCATAGGGTATTCGATAGCTAATCAAGAGATTGGCTTTATTAGTAGAGCATTCATGTTGTTCTCTTAAATCATACTGCCTGAAAAAAAAATACTACTAAGAATAAAAAAACAAGTTGACGTTAGTTATAGTCATTAACAATATTCTGCAATTTCATACTTTTAAAACATATTAATATTATATAAAAATTTTACATTCTACAAAAAATGTTTGTCAAAAGTATCAATCTTTAAGAATAGGCTATTTGACAATGTGAAAAATAAAGTGTCAATTACTGTTTGTAAACCTCGTTTTCCTACTTGCGCCTACTTGTGATATATTAGCTTTCGAAACTGTTTTAATAAGATTTTCCTATATTATCCATTGTTTCTGTGTGATTTATTTGCAATATTTTACAAATTCTCTCAAGTACTTTTACCATTGACAACAATTTTGTAAAAGCAGACAGCAGAAACCTGCCCCAAGTCGACACAATCATGGTCGGATTATATATTATATTATATTATACAGCCATGTGGCTCAGCGGTAGCATTCGAGACTTTTAACCCGGAGGTTCCGGGTTTGATTCTGCTCCATACCTTTTTTTTTTAATTTATAAATCTTTAAACTATTTCTTAAATTTATTTATATTAAATTTTTTAATTAAATATTTGTAACCTTAGTTTACATATATATGCCTCAAAACTATGTACTGACAGAAACGTTTTTATGAATGTAAATGATGCATGTTTTTTAATAGATACCTTACAATCCTCGTGTAATTGTAAAAAATCGGCATTTATATGTTGCGCAAGATGTAATATTTATTGTTTTAAATGTTAATAATTATTACTCTAGTTTCTACAAATAATTATACTGTAAATAAATATGTAATACAAATTGCAAAAATTTTTTTTCTTTTCCCTGATTGTGAATAAAAAAACTTTAGAGGTATTATAACTTCACATCAATAACGAAAATATTTACATTCTGAATGTAATTAATTATTACAAAATATAAATATTATTTTTACTTACATTGAAATGGTCTTCACAGAAGAAAATATTTGTACTATTCACTATATTATTAGGATCCCTCCGAGAAAGTTGCAACCACTTTCGGCGCACTTCGACATTCTTTGGAACACTTACAAATAGTTTTTCTGGAGTTTTTAACGACGTATTTGTACATTTTGGAACTGTACACCATTTGTAACTCATTTTGTTACATAAATCGCTGATAAAATGTAAATCCAATCGCACTTTCGTTTTTTGTTTGCAACACATATATGTGGATGATATGTGTCACAGATCAGAATACCGGCAAGTGACCTCACCGACCCTATTGCAGCGCCATATTGTCAAAGTAGTGTTTTGGCGCGCTGTTTAAATATTGAATTTTTAATTTGATATTTTTCAGCAAAGATGTACCACAATTAAAAAAAAAACAACTTTTACTGGGTTCATTAAACTTCCCTACATAATATAAAATGGATTTTTAAAACCTGTCAAATAGCCTATTGTCGTTTTCTAGACAACTCTTTTGACTCATCATCAATCAAATAAAATTCTTAACAATATATGGTGTTAATTTTAAGAGAAAACTGTTATCAATCTAGCAAAAAGTGCTGGCCATTTTCAATGGGTAACATCCCTACAAAAAGAAGGTTTCCTCTTTAAAAGCAATTCTAATGCTTACATAACAAGTCCATCTTCACCAGCAGACCAAAACAAGGTGGGTTCTATTGGTGAAGTAGCCAATCTTTTAACCCTGTTTTTATGACAGTTGCAGTCCAAAATTGGAGTATCTTGTATTGATTGCACTAATACTCTACAGTCTCCAGCGGCTGTTGCTAAGATGCTGTTGTTTGTGCCCAAAAACTAAAAAATAAGAAAATGACTTTTATTATTAGCAAGCAAATGATATTGGAGGTGTAACATATAAAATTATGAGAAATACAATAGTTTAAATAAATCATTATTATACGAAACTATACTATTTAAAAAAAAAGACATAATTTTTGTTTTATAGATTTTACATAAAAAAATCAATAATCAAGTAAGAAAAAAATTCTTCGCCTACAGGAACCGGTACAATTTTTTCTTTGTTGGCCTGGCAGTGTGTTAAAAGAAGAAGAAAAATAAAACATATTTTAAAAATTATATCCTTTTTATCTCTTATGAGACTGGAGTCATAAGACACCATAAAACAGCTGCTACAGACATACCTACAGTTCAAATATATTAAAAATTTACCTTGACAGAAAATATGTTTCCGATATGATTGGTAGGAACCACCTGAAGCTGTTTGTGTCTAAATGGGTCCCAAATAATGACATTTGTGTCATCTGAGCCTGAAGCCAACAGTCTGTAACATAAAGAATCATTGAAGGTTTTACCACAACATTGTGGTTTTATGAATAATGTTTTCGTAGACTTACATTGTCCTCATTTGTTTGTACAGAACGTTTCAATTAGTTAAGTATCTTCAAGTTATCAAGACATATTTTTTTACATATAGCATAAATAAAATAAAAAATTACCTTCCATCCGAGGTCCACTGTAAACAATTAACACATCCCTGATGTCCCTGAAGCTCATGTTCAAGACCCAACCTCTTAACCAGATCGTCGGTAAACTGGCAATGTTGTTTAACGTATTTCGAGCCTTCTGTATTGCCTTCCCTATATTGGAGAAGCTTAATAAGATTCTTTCTAGCTCTTGCCTTCTCTAATTTTTTTTCCATAGTCTACAAAATATTTGTTTTAAGGTTACATGGGAATTATACCCATCATTACCATACCTCTGATTTATGTTTTAAGAAATTTGAGCCATATTATTTTTAACTCACTTGGTGTATAATTTAAAAATTCTGACCTTTCTTCCAAAAAACTTTGCAGATTGGAGAAATGTCAAAATAAGAATAAGAATCAAATGTCATCACAATTGTTTTTATTTGTGGGATTTTTTCAGGAGTTCGGTTGGTACTAAAGGGTGACAGTTCATAACAGTGATATTTTTAAATTTTTCGCCAATTTAATTTTTTTTATATGAAGAAACAACGAATTATTTTCAGATTTTAACTCACTACCAAATAACTTTAAATTATGAATAGATATTTAGCAAAAATAATGTAAACACCTTAATTAAAACGGTTTAGTTTAATAAATAAATTATGCAAAGTTTAAAATTACCGCTCCTTTCGAATGACAATTGACAGTCACCTGTTTCTTAAGTTGGCAAAACAAACCGCATAGAAATTTCTTGTCAACACGTGTTGTAAAATTTCTACAGAAAGTATTTTCAAAAATAAAGCAGAAAATTGGTGAAAACGTTCTGAAAAATGTCGGTTTTACAGCGTGTGGTGTAAGTGCAACTTTATCTCTCTTTTATACCCCCTTTTTTGGTAAGATTTCCATGGTTTTTACCCTTTGTTTTTGTAGGAAACCCACCACACATAAGGGAAAGAAAATTCTACTCAGAAAGGAACCACAAGTTATCGAAGGACCCAAGCGTGCCCTATTCTTTAAAGGACGCAAAACTTCTGAAAAAGTAAGAAGAGTATTAAAAGACTTGTATGATCTTAAAAAGCCCGATGCTCAAATGCTTTCTAGAAACAACGATATTACTATATTTGAAAATGCTACCCCAGTTGAAACATTCTGTAAAAAGCACGACAGCGCTCTTTTTATGATGGGAAGTCACAGCAAAAAACGCCCAGATAACTTAGTTGTAGGTAGGATGTTCAACTATTCCATATTAGACATGATTGAACTAAATGTGGAGTCCTATATGGGACTCGCAGAGTTTGCAACATCCAAAATAACTCTGGGAGTTAAGCCTTGCCTATTGTTTAATGGTCCCCAATGGGAACAATCGGATGAATTAAAACACCTAAAATCAATTTTTATAGATTTTTTTCATAGAGAATATGTTGATGCTGTGAGACTTCAGGGTATAGAACATACTATTAGTTTTAATGCTACACCCGATGGAAAAATTTGTCTTAGGTCTTATAAGGTCTTGCTTAAGAAGTCTGGAGTGAGAACACCACGGGTGGAACTGGAAGAAATTGGTAAGTTGATTTAATTACGCTGTTATTATTTATATGGGTACTGTATGAATAACAAATAATTATTCGTCCAGGTACCTATATTTGTTATTTTTTTAATGATCAAATTGTCCATTTAAAAAGTAATATAAATATGTTTGATAAGATGAATGGTAAAAAAGATATAAACGAAAATGTGATTCTGACCAAAAATTTCAGTCCAAAATAAGAAAAAAAAAATTAATGTATTTTTTTTTTATAAAAATAATTTATTTTTTTTTATTTAATTCCCACATCTCTCATTATTTGCAGAAAAAATCAAAAAATACAAAAATTTTAATTTTCAATTTTTATCTGGGGTACCTACCTTAAAAAAATCCTAAAAATTCGATTTTTTTATTTTACCTCCAAAAGTATTGAGTTTATGCAAAAAGGTTATACAGGGTGCCACAGATTCGAGTGCATGCATGGGGATCTCGGAAACCGTAAGAGATATGAAGTCAGGTAAATTATGGCAAAGTTGCGCATTTAGGTGCCTAACAACATGCCTATCAGAAAGTTGTAAAATTCCGAGTACTTCCGGAGATATCCGGAAAAAAACCGAAATTTGTTGATTTCGTTTTTATTTTTTCCTGATGTTATTTAAAGAGATATGAAAAAGCAAAAGACACTCTCTTATTTATTTACTCATTCAGTACTTACAGAGAAATTCTCCAAATAGTACAACATACAGTTTACAATTTACAATGAACCTATACTAAGAAAAAAAAAATACTACAACTGTTACAATACAAGATAAAGTAAAAAATACAGTACAATAATCAATACTTATAGATATTATTAGGTGATAAAGAGTAATTAAAAAAGTTAAAACACCACAGTCCTGCCACAACTATTCCGTGTGATTTCTTAAAAGCAACTTTATTCTTAAAAGACTTCGTAGAGCAGGACAGATCAAATTCTTTATGTACATAATGGTTGAAATGGCTCATAAGTCGATTAAGAGGTCCATTTATACCAATATCAGTTCGGCTAATATTTACAGCAAATAAATCAAATAGCCTTGTCGTCCTGGGTGGAACTCTAAAATTAATTCGAGCTAGAAGGTCAGAGCAGTTTATCGTGTTGTTCAACAGTTTGTGATCAAACATTAGATCAAGTTTGACTCTGTGCAACTCCAAGCTATCCATACCCAAGATACTTCTTGGTAGGAATATAATGATTTGTCCAATTTCAACTTGTAAAGCAAGTAATTCACGAATTTAGACTGTACTCGTTCAATTCTTTTTATATGGGTGTTATAATAGGGATTCCAGACAATACTACAGTATTCCAGATGACTCCTCCTAACCAATGCAAAATATATATTCATCAGGACAGTGATATTTCTAAACTCCCAACACTGTCTCATAACGAAGCCTGCCATCCTGTAAGCCTTTGCGATAATGTTATCTATATGGTGTATAAATCTAAGTTCTTCATCAAAAATTACACCAAGATCATTTATCAGAGCAACTCTAGATATGGGAGTATCATTGATGTGGTATAGATATTTAGTTGGATTTTTTTTTCTTTAAAATGATATTACTTTACATTTAGATACATTCAAGGACATGTTATTCTTTCCACACCAGTTTACGAGATTATCAATACAATGTTGTAAAGGTAGACAGTCATCGACGTTTGAAATGGTTTTGTAAATTTTCAAATCGTCCGCAAACAACAAGTAGGAACAATGATCAAAAATGGAAGGCAAATCATGAAGAAACATCAAAAATAGGACTGGCCCAAGGTGAGACCCTTGAGGAACTCCAGAATGAACCAGTATTTTATGGCCACTTCTTAAGCTCTACAAAACAGCGTTGAGAGATTTTCCGTACGACGTTTCGTTTTCGTTAAACCATCATCAACTTTCTTTTTTTAAATACGGACCTGGGTTTTTTATTTAATTTTTTTGAACCCAATTACAAAAATACATAACACTTAATATTTATTTACAAATATGGAACGCCCCTATAAGAAATGATGTGCGTTCCTTGTCTAACTCATTGTCTCTTATGGAAAATACGTTTATTTAACAGAAAAATATTAAGTGTTATACATCATTGTAATCGGGATTATAACGGCTCCAAAAAAATGCAATAAACAATTAAGTGCCATATTTAAAAAAATAAAGTTGATGATGGTTTAACGAAAACGAAACGTCGTACGGAAAATCTATTAACACTGTTTTAAAGAGCTTAAAAAGTGGCCATGGGAAAGTGTCTTTTGTTTTTTCATATCTCCGGAAGTACTCGGAATTTTACATCTTTCTAATAGGCATGTTGTTAAGCACCTAAATGCGCAACTTTGCCATAATTTAACCGACTTCGTATCTCTTACGGTTTCCGAGATCCCCATGCATGCACTCGAATCTGTGGCACCCTGTATAACCTAAATTAAATACCTTGTAAAAATACATAATTTACTTCCTATAAAATTTTGTGTAGCTTTTATAGTGTTTGAGATATTGACATTTTAATTAAAAAAAAAACATTAATATGTCAAAATAATAAAAAATACAAAAAAATTTATAAAACAAAAAATAAAGCTTCTCAAATTGTCTATATATAAAATTATATAAACATTTTTGATAAGATATATAAAGGAGATATAATGTGATTTTGACCCAAAATTTCAGTCCAAAATAGGAAAGAAATGTTTTATTAATGTAATTTTTGTTTTTGTTTTTTTTTAATTATTTATTTTATTTATTTGAATCCCAACTCAGTCACAATTTGCAAAAAAAATATTAAATATTTTTTTTTAATTTTAATTTTTTTTTCAAGTATACCTTGAAAAAATCCAGAAAATTGATTATAACTGAAAAAGTATTGAGTTTATACAAAAAAGGTTTATAACTTAAATTCAAGGTCTTGTAAAAATATATAATTTATGTCATATAAATTTGCAAGTTTAGTTACAAAGTTAGTTTTGATTAATTTTGGTTAGTTCTGATAAGTTACAATTTATTTAAATTTGTAAATAAAATTATTAAACATTCTTGAATTTATAAATTAAAAAAATAATTTTAATTTTTTGATGCATCCTGTATGTTTAAAATATATATTTAAATAAACTACATTACCATAAATACCCTTGATCAAATTTTGATTATCTTATATACATAAATAAAGTTTCTACAATTTTGAATGATCCTGAAGTTCCGAACGTTCGTTGAACGGTAGGGCCGACCGAAAAAGCGGGCCTGAAATTAAATGTCGCGTCGCATCCAAGATATTACCATCGACGAACTAAACAAAAGACAAAAATTTAAATAGAAATATTTTTAATATTGTATTATGTAAACAAGAAACTTTCTTTGTTTTCTTATATTTTTAGAGTGTTTATTTCCTAAACATGTATAAAATATGTAAAATAAAGAAGGCAAATACAATAATTAGGAGTGATTTGACTGGACACAAACATTTTTTTTTTGTTAAAGGAGCCGTCCATTGATGAAACCAAATATGGTAAATTAAAGTTTACCGGGCCGGTCACAATTCATCCTTATACACAAAACATACGTAAAAAATTTCAAAAAAATTTACCCTTATAAACAAAACATCCGTAAAAAATGATTTTTTTTTTTTTCAAAACAAGGAAAAAGCACCTTTTCTTTTAAACGGAATATAAAAGATTTAACTCTTTTCCATCTAAAAACCAAATATGGTAAATTTACTTTACGGGGCGGTCAATTCACCCTTTTTATAACGAGTCCGTAAAAAATAAAAAAATATATATTTTTTAAAACAAAAAAAGCACCATTTTTTAAAACGGAATATAAAAGATATCCCCTTTACCATCTAAAAACCAAATATGGTAATTTAAGTGTACCGGGGCGGTCGCAATTCACCTTATATAACAAGAGTCCCTAAAAATAACAAAAAATTTTTTTCAAAAACGAAAAAGCACCATTTTTTTAAACGGAATTTAAAAGATATCCCTTTCCATCTAAAAAAATATGGTGAATTTAATGTACGGGGCGGTCGCAATTCACCCTTATATAACAAGAAGTCCTAAAAATAACAAAAAATATTTTTTCAAAAACAAAGAAAAAGCACCATTTCGTTTAAAAACGATATTAAAGATATACCCTTAAAAAAACATCTAAAAATAAATAGGAAATTTAAGTATAGGGATTGCATCACAATACCTTATATACCAAAAGCGTAAAATGGCAAAAAAATTTTTTCAAAAACAAGAAAGCACCATTTTAAAAGGAATATAAAAAATACCCCTTTATTAAAACCAAATTGGTAAATTTAATTCCCGGTCAATTGTTATATACAGAGTCGTAAAAAATGACAAAAAAAATATTTTTAAAAACAAAGAAAAACATTTTTCAGAAGAATGATATACCCCTTTCCATTAAAAAAAATATATTTAAGTTCACGGGATCACAATTCACTTATATACCAAGAGTCCGTAAAAATGACAAAAAAATTTTTTAAAAACAAAGAAACCATTTTTCAAAATTTCCTTTCCATCTAAAACAAAATGGTAAATTTAGTTCCGAGTAATTATCTTATACCAAGTCCGTAAATAAAAAAAAATTTAAAAATAAATAAGCGCTATTTTAGTGATATCCCTTTTCATCCAAAAACCAAAGATTTTTATGGGGCATTACCCTTATATCAAGTCCGTAATGACAAAAAATTTTTAAAAAAAAAAAAAGCGCTATTTAACGGAATATAAAACCCCTTTTCATCTAAAAACAAAATATGATAAATGTTCACCAAGCGTAATTTACCATAAATATACTTTTAAAGTCCGTAAAAAATGACAAAAAAATTTTTTTCAAAAAAAATTTCATTTTACGGATTTTTTATAATTAGCCGGTAACTTAAATTTACCATATTTGGTTTTTAGATGGTAAAGGATATCTTTAATTCCGTTTTAAAAAAATGTGCTTTTTCTTTGTTTTTGAAAAAAAAAATAATTTTTGTCGATTTTTAGAACTCATATGGGGTTTGATCCGTAATAAATTTACCATATTTGGTTTTTAGAAAAAGGGGTTATCTTTACTTATATTCCGTTTTAAAAAAATGGTGCTTTTTTTTGTTTAAAAAAAAAAAATTTTTTTCTTTTTTTAGACTCTTGTATATAAGGTGATTGGACCGCCCGTACACTTAAATTACCATATTTGGTTTTTAATTGAAGGGGTATATTTTTATAATTCCGTTTTAAAAAAATGTGTTTTCTTTGTTTTTAAAAAAAAAATTTTTTTTTTTTTTACGGACCTTGTTATATAAAAGGTGAATTGATCGGGTAACTTAAATTTACCATATTTGGTTTTTAGATGAAATATTCTAATTCCGTTTTAAAAAAAGGTGCTTTTTTTTTTTTTAAAAAAAATTTTTATTTTTTAGACTCTTGTTTATAAGGAATTGGACGCCTAAAAATTACCATATTTGGTTTTAGATGGAAAAGATATCTTTTAATTCCGTTAAATTTAAATTGGACCGATAGAATTCACCCTACTTAAATTACCATATTTGTTCTTAAAAAATGACCAAAAAAATTTTTTCTTTTTTATGATCATTTTGGGATCTAGGTAATAATATTGACGCCCGGTAAAATTAAATTACCATATTTGGTTTTTAGATGGAAAAGGGTATTCTTTATATTCCTTTTAAAAAATGGTGCTTTTTCTTTGTTTTTGAAAAAATATTTTTGTATTTTTACGGACTCTTGGTATATAAGGGTGAATTGGATCGCTCCGGTAACTTAAATTTACCATATTTGGTTTTTAGATGAAAAAGGGGTATATCTTTTATATTCCGTTTTAAAAAAATGGTGCTTTTCTTTGTTTTTAAAAAAAATATATTTTTTGTCATTTTTTACGGACTCTTGGATATAAGGGTGAATTTGATCCTCCGGTAACTTAAATTTACCATATTTGGTTTTTAGATGAAAAGGGTATATCTTTTATATTCCGTTTTAAAAAAATGGTGCTTTTCTTTGTTTTTAAAAAATATTTTTTTGTCTTTTTTACGGACTTTATATAAGGGTGAATTGCGATCGCTCCGGTAACTTAAATTTACCATATTTGGTTTTTAGAGAAAGGGGTATATCTTTTAATTCCGTTTTAAAAAAATGGTGCTTTTTTTTGTTTTTAAAAAATATTTTTTTTCATTTTTTACGGCTTTTATATAAGGGTGAATTGCGACCGCCCGGTAACTTAAATTCACCATATTTGGTTTTTTAGATGGTAAAAGATATCTTTTAAATTTTAAAAAAATGGTGCTTTTCTTTGTTTTTTGAAAAAATATTTTTGTCATTTTGAACTCATTGGGTATCACGGAACTAAATTACCATATTTGGTTTTAGATGGAAAGGGATTCTTTATTCCGTTTTAAAAAATGGTGCTTTTTCTGTTTTTGAAAAAAATATAATTTTTTTATTTTTTACGGACTCTTGGTATATAAGGGTGAATTGTGATCTGTAACAAATTTACCATATTTGTTTTTAATGGAAGGTTTATCTTTATATTCCGTTTTAAAAAATGGTGCTTTTTCTTTGTTTTTAAAAAAATATTTTTTTGTCTTTTAGGACTCTTGGTATATAAGGGTAATTGCGATCCTCGGTAATAAATTTCCATATTTGTTTTTAGAAAAAGGGTATCTTTATATTCCGTTTTAAAAAAATGGTGCTTTTCTTTGTTTTGAAAAAAATTTTTTTTTTTTTACGGGGCTCTTGTATATATAAGGGTGAATTGCACCGCCCCGGTACACTTAAATTACCATATTTGGTTTTTAGATGGTAAAAGGGATATCTTTAAATTCCGTTTTAAAAAAAGGTGCTTTTTCTTTGTTTTGAAAAAAAATTTTTTTTTGTTATTTTTTACGGACTCTTGTTATAAAAGGGTGAATTGTGACCGCCCCGGTAAAGTTAAATTTACCATATTTGGTTTTTAGATGGAAAAGAGTTAAAGCTTTTATATTCCGTTTAAAAGAAAAGGTGCTTTTACCTTGTTTTGAAAAAAAAATCATTTTTTACGGATGTTTTGTTTATAAAGGTAAATTTTTTTGAAATTTTTTACGGATGTTTTGTGTATAAGGATGAATTGTGACCGGCCCGGTAAACTTTAATTTACCATATTTGGTTTGATCAATGGACGGCCCCTTTAACAAAAAAAAATGTTTGTGTCCAGTCACATCACTCCTAATCATTGTATTTGCCTTATTTTACATATTTTATACATGTTTAGGAAATAAACACTCTAAAAATATAATAAAACAAAGAAAGTTTCTTGTTTACATAATACAATATTAAAAATATTTCTATTTAAATTTTTGTCTTTTGTTTAGTTCGTCGATGGTAATTTCTTGGATGCGACGCGACATTTAATTTCAGGCCCGCTTTTTCGGTCGGCCCTACCGTTCAACGAACGTTCGGAACTTCAGGATCATAATTTTGGACAGTACTCAGATTAATAAATATAAATAGCCATGATGACAGATTTTGAAAAACTGTTGTATCATATTCGGAAATATATACTAATTGTAACGAATATCATATGTATTTAGAAAAAAAAATTAAGATTAATATTGAAAAAATGCTTATTAAATTTTAAGTTTAATGATCTCACCAAAACTCTCCAAAGTGCCATGGCGTCGATTGTGACGTCACGTTAGAGTAAACAAAGTGCAAATACAAACACTCTGCCAGATTACAAGTTATTTTATGTGTTGAAAACATAAATTCGAAATCCTATAGGTGGTGTTCGGTTCCTCTGTGTACTAACACGTCATAATACACACTAAAGAATCTCGTGGAAATATTAAGTCCCGCCCCGATTTTATTTTTGCCCCTATAAGTGAACTCCAACCGAACTGAATCCTGAAAAATCCTTTCTTAGTGGATGTCTACGCCACACAAACTATTACTGTTCCAAATAACCTTGTCCGAAATTCTAAAGTATTTGGTTCCCACTTGTACAATATTGTCACCCATGCTAGTTGGTAGAGTATCATGTGTACATTAATAAAATAAAGGTTTCTACCTCTTATTATATGCGCAAGAAACCTTAACATGAAATTTATCTATTTATCTAAAACTTGTTTAATGAATAAGAGTTTTAATAAGGTTAGGGCCTATTTTTTACATTAATGTTATATTGTTTTAAAAGTATATCATACTTAGAAGGAAGTTTTGACATTTCTAAATTCTGCACAACAAAAATCTTTGTTTGGTGCCAGAAACTCTCCCAGGATCAACAAGTCGATTCTAGACAAGTAATCACTGCTTGCCTTTATAAATCCTCGTTCCATGAGTTATGTTATTATAGACAAAACGCTCAAAAACGCAAACTTAACACTGAAAACAATATGATCGTAAATAAAAAACCAACAGTATGAGAACAAAACATAGGTTATGATCATTTGTTTACTCTAACGTGACGTCATTCGCTCTGATTGGCGTTCAGAACATCATGGCGGATTATCGTGTTTGGTAGTTTTATTTTATAAAAATATTAGTAAACCTCAATTAAAATAATAAAAAAAAATACTTGTTTTGTAATCTTTTATGTACGTTACATTATATGGTTATACAGTTTTATTGTTTTATATGTTAGGTCCTTGTGAATACGATTACAGGGGTTTCTAGCGGTGGTTGACTTATTGCTTATTAGATTTAATTGCTGTAGATCTGTGTTTTGAAAGTTTAACTTCTAAAATGTTTATCTATGCAGATTGCTGTGTAATTATTTAAGTTGCTTTACATGCTTATTTTATATTTTTAATGTTGGCACAACATAAAAACGTCACCTAGTCGGCTCTGTTGTTGATAGGATCTTGAACTAAAATAACAATTTTTGTTCAATAGGACCCCGGGTAGAGTTCACACTCAGACGTACAAAACTACCAACAGAAGACCTTATGAAAGAAGCCTGTCGCAAACCAAAAGAATTAAAGGTGACCAAAAAGAAGAATATCAGTACCGACGAACTTGGTACAACACATGGACGTGTTCACATGGGTAAACAAGATATTAATAAGATTCAGACTCGCAAAATGAAAGGTCTGAAAAAAACGGCTCAAGAGAAAAAAGCAGCTAAACGAAAGGCTTTAATGGAGAGTAATGACAACTTCAAAAAACAGAAGACTGGAGATTAAAGTGCATTTAAATCTAAAAAACAGGCATTACAACTGCGCGGAGGCAGCACGTCAACTCTGAACCCAACTACAAAGGGCCTATGCCCCCTTTGATAGAAGTTTTTGGTGCTTGTGAAGAAAACCACCCACGGAATTCGTTATTTTTTGATTATACAAATAAAATTATTTAAAGTATATTTTACATTGCAACTTTAAAAATCGTCCAATTTCGTGGGTGGTTCTCTTTACAAGACCCGAAGTTTTTTTGCCGATCAACCAACAAAAGAGGTATCACGTGCAAGCGCCGTTTAGATTTAAATTTAGTATAGTCTTCAGAGCTGCCTACAGTTTCATTTTAAGTTAAAAAAAAATGAAAAAGGTATTTAAAATAATTTTAGTTTTAACTATTTTAATAATATTCATCTTAGATATATAAAAAAATCAATTATTGTGATAATAATATCAGTAACAATTTCTTTTTAATAATAATTTTTATCCCATTAAGGTAGTAAACATACAGTGGTGGCCAAAAGTATGGAAACGTTTTTAAAATATTTTTTATTTTATTTTAGTAAAAGCTAAAATAAAACTACTAATATGGCGATGAACTTCAAGTAATTTAACAAACAACTAAACATTTTTCTTTAAAAATATCCGCTATATTAAAAATATGTAAAAAATTAATGATATTTTCTTGGTCAAAAGTATAGAAACTTAAGTACAACATGTATTTAAATTGTTTTGGTTTAAAAAATACTAATATTTTGACGAATATGCTTTTAAATCAATTACTTCCCTACATCTTCGTGGCATGGAATTGACCAGCCTGATACAATAATCACTGGAAATAGCCGCCCATTCTGTTTTTAGAACTTTCAGTTCTATTTAAAGTAGAATTGTTGCGAATCATTCATCAAATGATCCCATAGGTTCTCTATGAGATAAAGAACCGGAGACTGGGAGGGCCAATCCAATAATGAAACGTTGTGTTTATCTAACCAATCTTTAACAAGCTGGCTTTTATGTTTTGGGTCGTAATCTTGTTGGAATAACCATTTTTGTGGCATTTCTTCCTCAGCATAAGGCAGCATATTATTCTCCAATATTTCCTTGTATCAGTGGTTTTTTTCACAACACTTCTTCCAAAAAGTCCCACCTCATTCAACCTTCTTACTGTGCGCGCAGACACCCGTATCCCCATTTTAACCAATTCTCGAAAAATATTCATTGATGTTTTTTTCACATCTCCAATTGAAATTTTTTTCATCACCGTCATTGACCTTTGAACAACTTTTTTTGTCTTTCTGGCTTATGGGCTACCGAAACATTTTCTCTTTTTTTGAATTTTGTAATTATTTTTGAGAAATTGCCATTTAACATGTTTAAATTTTTACCTTTTTCACCTTGCCCCACCTTGTATAACTCAATTATTTTATTTTTTAAATCAGTAGATAAATATTTAGGTTTGGACATGGTGCTTGTGTTTATTTAAACCAAATCGTACTGTTAAACGGCTTAAATAAAATAATATATGTATTTTATTTTAGGTTTCCATACTTTAGGCCACAAAATTTCTGTTCTTATCACACAAAAAATACCAAACAACATTTATTTGCTTTATATTATTTGAAATACCCTTTTTTACTGAATAGCTGTATATTTATATTTCAAGAAATTTTCTCATATCAATATTTTCTGTGTTATTTTAAAATGTAAAAAGTTTCCATACTTATGGCCACCACTGTATGAAGGTGTTCTCACATTTTACTCCAATTCATATAAAAAAAAAATTCAGTTAGATTTTACAATTGTTTAGTGCCATAAAATACTTTTGAGAGTCATCTTAAAGTTTAACAAAATGCATAGCAAAAATATAAAACGTTTTGAATAAAGAATATATTATAAGTAACTCCTCAAGTTAGAAAAATGTATGTGCAGGTCACAAACATTTATTAAGTAATAGACCATGCCTTATCAGTTTTGCTTGGAAGTACCAGGTTGCAAGCATGTTTTACTAGAAATTCTTCAGGAAAATGTATATAACAAGAATGAAGATATGCTCTCTCTCAAAAAGAACCAGAATTTGTTTAATAGACAAAATTTGAAACAATTTGAAAAAAAGGGTTTTTTTTCTATTTTTATGGCTTTTAACCTTAAATGTTTTGGCCATAGAAAAAATGGCAATAAAATAAAGTTTTATAATGAAAGGAGGTGGGTAAAAATCGGCTATTTTTCATCCATATTTGTGAAAATTCAAAGTTTCAATTTAGGCCATTTTATTATATTTATAATAAGTCCAAGTATCTTTATTTACATCTACAATGGATTGGTAAAGAAATCAAAATGGCAAGTACCAAAAAAAACTTTAAACTTGCCCTTTTTATTATTTTTTTTCCATTTTACACGTTTTTTGATCTTTTATTTAAAAAAAAATTCTATGATGGACTCAACGCACCAACATAATTTTTTATTTTTAATATTACGTATAAGCTTATAAACTAGCATTAATTAATTTTGGTGTGTTGAGTCCATTATATATTTTTTTAAAATAAAAGATCAAAAAACGTGTAAAATTGAAAAAAATTAATAAAAATTGCAAGCTTAAAGGTTTTCTTTGGTACTAGTCATTCCATTTTTTTTACCAATTCAATGTAGATGTAAATAAAGATACTTGGACTTATTATTAATATAATAAAATGGCCTAAATTGAAACTTTGAATTTTCACAAATATGATGGGTGAAAAAAGGCCAATCTTTACCCACCTCCTTTAGGGGGTTTAAAAACCACATTCTTTTGGCTTTTTTTTTTGTTTATTGCAACAAGCATAATGCACTTTTGGATTTCCAACCTATCATATGTTGTAGGAAATTTAATTATGAAACGTATCTATTACTGCAAATTCTCTCTGCGATCAATATTTAAAAAGTTTTGAATGATTGAAGTAGAACAAAAACGAGTTTTTTTCCTTTTTTTACATTTTGCTTGATATATACATTTTTCTGAGGGGTTTTCAGCAAAAAGGCTTGGTTTACTTGACCTTTATTGGTCTACAAAGGGTTCACAGTTGTATTGATATGCACTGATAGATCGTAAAGATTCTTTTTTATGCACAATTTTAAGTACCTTTTTCATCTACAGTTGTGTAAATATGAAATCTAACTTTAAAATTGATACATTTGTAATTATGTAAGTATATTTAAGTAATCTTGATAATTTTTATATTAAGAATTTATTTTTAGGGTTGTAAATACTTTTTTAGAAAAATATGAAAAAAATAATAAAAATCTTAGAGTGTCAAAGTATATTTTATTTATTAACATTAAAATTGTTTTAACAATATAAACCAGTCAGTAGAATTGTTTTCCAGATATGGATATTTGGCAACAGTGCACAGACCACATAACTTTTTAAATCAAACTGACTGGAAGTCGTTTAAGGTGCGAATGTACACTTATGTTGCCAAATGTTGCCTTTCCACAGGAGCATAATGGAGGAAAATGTTCACTTGTTCACATAAACAACAGGACAAGTCCCAGGAATTTTATAATTTGTTTATTTTCTTTTAAATAAGTAAATAAAGAACAAAACTTATATTTGGATGTTTAATGGCGCACCCCATTCAAATTTAATAGTTTGTATCATGATTAATGAAAAAGAGAATAATTTAATAAAAGTAATTGGTATGACAATTTAGCCATTGGTATATGGAGGACTAAAAACAGATATTGGCGGTTCACCCGATGATTTATATATTTTGTGATAGTCTATCCCAAAGTATAGATAATAACTAGTAATGTAACTCTCCCTATTGCTACCTGATTCTCTCAGTGACCTCGAGTCGATCGGTACCCCGAAATGTACCCTGGATTCGTCAGTGCAGTAGAAGCCGTGCAAGCCATAGATAAAAAACAATAAATAAGAAAGTCGAAGCAATAGGTGTTTATAGTCTATTAACGTACTCGAGATAGTGCCAGTAAAAAAAGAAGGCTCCGCCTACAGGGATATAGTAATAATAATAATAATAAGGGCTTTATTGTAAAAAGAAATTTTACAAAAGGCGAAGTTGAGGATAACCTCCTATCTTAACCTAATAAAAGAAAAAAAAACAATTTATTAATATGTATGTATATACATATACAAATTATACTTATGTACTATGTATGTAATATAAGAATTTTAATAAGTATTACAATTTTAGTTGACGTTGGTGGAGTGCATAATCAGCATCTTTGATAAGTATGTGAAGCTAATATAGTTTTTATTTTGTATTTGAAATTAAGTGGGTTTAGAGTTTTAATTCTAGCTGGTATATTATTAAATTTTACAGCTATTTGATCGGTAAATGAATGCTCGAATAGTGTTGTTTGGTGTAATGGAGGAGTTATGTATTTATGTCTTAGATCTAAGTTATGTGAATCATACCTGAATTTAATTTTTTGATATAAATAAGTAGGAAGTTTTTTATAAATAACTTTATGATACAAAACTAAGCTATTAAGCAACCTACGTTCATCCATATTCATCCATCCAATCTCCCTTAGTTTTGCACTTACGCCACTGCCATACTTTCTAATACCACCTATTAAACGAACATAACAGTTTTGTATTTGCTGAATGCGCCTTTTGTCACTTTCCACCAGACAAGGACCATAGACGGAATCACAAAAGGTAAAGTGCGATAGCACCAATGCGTCACTTAAGATTTTCCTGATTTTTTCATTTAAAAGATGTCTTTGTTTATAAATAAGTTTTAGATTAATATATGCTTTTTTTATACAGTTATCTATATGCTCAGAAAATCTTAGATCAACATCAATTACCACGCCCAGATTTTTTGCCACACCAACGCATTGTAAAGTTTCATTATTTACAATTAAATTTAAAAGATGTTTTTGACGTTCCCTGCTAACCTTAGGCCCAAATAGTAGAGCTTGACATTTCTTGGGGTTCAGCTCCAAACAGTGATTTACAGAGGCTTTAAACAAGGATTGAAGATCACTATTTACTTTAAGATTCGCCTCAACGATATCCTCAGGTTTAAATGACAGATAAATCTGGGTGTCATCTGCATATTGATGTCCGTGACGTGACTAAGATCCGACGTTAGCTGAGATGTATACAGACCAAATAGTAGAGGACCAAGGATAGAGCCCTGGGGCACGCCAGCGGTAACACTTAGATATCCAGACTGTACACCATATGCCTTGACTGCTTGTTTTCTTCCACTGAGGTAATCGCTAATGAGATGAATGGCACTCTCAGCAAAGCCGAGGTATGAAAGGATGGCTAAAAGTAATTGGTGATTTATTTTGTCAAACGCCCTGGAGTAGTCAAGCAAAACAAGTGCTGTGAGTTCAACGCGATCGGAAGCTCCAAAAATATCATCAGTTACATTCAACAATGCAGTTGCACAGCTATGATCTCTCCGGAACCCCGACTGAAAAAAGGAAGAAAGTTGTGCTTCTGAACATGCTCTCTGATTTGCTCGTCCAAGATTTTCTCAAAAACTTTTGAAAGGGTAGGGAGGATGCTGATAGGTCTTAAATCAGTTAGTGCCTCTGGATGTGCAACTTTTGGAATGGGTAGCAAAAATGAGCATTTCCAGTCCTCAGCAAAAGTGGCAGTTTCGATACTGTAATTTCTTAAATGTGTAACGTAAGGTAATATGGTGGGACAGCACTTCAGTAACATGGATAAACCTATCCCATCAGTACTAGTGGCCTCTGATTTAATTTGAAAAAAGGGCAGAGCGAACTTTACTAATAGTCACTGTTCTAAACTGAAAAGTCGTAACACCACACTTTTTACGGCTAGAATAAAAATGTAGAGTATCAGGGTCTGGGCTGAGATGAGTTACAGAATTCACAAAAAAGTCATTAATAGTCCCTGCATTACCCAACTGTTTGGGTATATTTTTGCTGGGACTATTAATTACATTCAATTCACGAAGGGACTTCAGGTTTTTATAGTCATTATTGATAAGGCTACTTTGAAGACATGCTTTTTTTCGTTGTCAATGGCAGACTTTGCATAATTTCTTAACTGACGGTAATATTCCCATGTTTCAGGTGTTCTTTTTGATTTATATCTTGTTAATGCTTTATCACGGAGGCTCATAATATACTTTATGTTTGGAGTAATCCAAGGTGCCTTTTTCTTTGTTATCCGAGCAGTTCTAAGAGGAGCATGTTTGTTAAATAAATTTAAAATATATGAGTTAAATAAATTTAGCTTATCATTAATAGATTACATATAAATTATATTATTAAACGGAATACTAAGAAGATCCTGGGTGAATGCATCATTATTAAAATGTTGAAGGTTTCTGTAAGTTACGAAAAAGGGTTTGGGTTTTTTAATTAACATGTTTAGTTCACACTTGACTAAAAAATGGTCAGAAACATCAACAAATGGGTCGACTCCGCAATTTATTAATTGATTTAAATTGGAGCAAATTATAAGGTCTATAAGCGAAGTGCTAGCGTGATTACGTCTAGTTGGCTCATTTATAGTTGATGAAGATCATATACTTGTAATAAAGCATTGAACCTCTGAGTATAAGGGGATTCAAAGTCTAAAAAATTTATATTAAAATCCCCCAAGCACAACCTAAGGTCACACGATACTAAATGCTTGGAGATATTTTGTTCAAACTCCAGTAAAAATTGAGGAAAATCAGTGAATCCTGGCGGTCGTAAAATAGCCCTAAAATAGTTTTAATGTTACCAACCTTAAACTCTATATAAAATTGTTCCGAAAAATCATTGGATGCATTGGGGACGTAAACAACTTTCAAACTATTACCTAATTCTGGTTAGTTGTCGTTAGGTTTTCCGTCTTAAATTGTAAATTTTCTTTATCCTAATCATCTATTTAAGAATTTGGCTCGTATTTGATCGACCAATTTATAAAATGGTTAAAACTTACATATAAAATATATATATATATATATATATATATATATATATATATATATATATATATATATATATATATATATATATATATATATATATATATATATAAAAAAAATATAAGGGGTGGAATGGTGGTTGGGGGTGGTAAAAATGTGTGATGGAATCAAATATTTTTTTGGTGTGGTTTTCCCTGTTGAAATCAAATTTAAAGATTGAACGAAATTCAGGCAAGCAACGTAATAAAGTTTTCAATTAATATCATACATATGTCACTAGGCATGCATCACTTGAAAATTAAACCTATGAGAACGACCCCGGAGTAATGAACTATTACCACCGGTAAAATTAGGATTATCATCTTTAAAAATAGTGAATAATAAAATGTTTTTAAAACGTGGGAAAAAAATTTTTTAAAAAAAGAACATTTAAATATTTAAATGTTTATTTAATTTTACTTTTTTTATTTATGGTTTCATCTTAATAAAAAACATTTTTTTTTATGATTAATATAAATAAACCGTTCAATGATTGTTTTTTAAAACTCCAAAAAGTTTAATATTTTTTTTCCCTTTTTAAAAATTCCCGAAAATTATTGGACACTTACATTATTTTTGGGGTCATTATTTAAAAAATACGGGTAAAAAAAAATTTTAAAAAATTTTAATTTTTTTTTTTCCCCTTTTTTTGCTAATAGTTTCTCAGCATAATGCTAAAATAGGGGTCACAATTTTAAAGGGGTTTTTTAAAAAAACACTTTTAAAAAGGTATGTTAAATGAAAGTTCAGGAGGGGGGTTTAAAAACCTTTTTATATTTTGAAAAAATATTATTCTAATTTCAATACCTAAATAAAAAAAATCTAAAAATAAAAAAAAAATAAACTAAGAATTTTTTAAAAAATTTGGTAGAACATCCCTACATGGAGGAAAAATTAAAAAATACCAAAAAAAAAAAGTAACAAACAAAAAAAAAGTAAATTAGCAATCATTAGGTAAACAAAAAAGATGACCCATTTAGGTTTAAAAAGACACAATATCATCATTTAAAAAAAAGTCCCAAAATCATCAACGTTTGGAAAAAAAAAAATTTTTGTACGATTTACGCAAATTTTAAGGGGGTTTTTTTTTTGTTTCTACAGATATGATAACTGCAACATAATGATTCATTTTTTTAAAAATTTTAACCCGTACATAATCACAACTTTTAGATCCAGGGTTTCCCCACAAACGTTTTCAGGGGAACTTCCTCGGAACCATGACTTATCCGGCTGTAAACATCTTCTAGTTAGCTTTTTATTTATATCGTTTAATGTTGGTTTTAAATTATTGATAAGGTAAAAAAATTTAAAAAAATTTAAAATTTAAAAAAATAAGGGGTTTTTTAAAAATACATTCTAAAATAAATACAAAAAAAAAAGGATACTTTTTGGTTAAAAATTCAAATTCAGTCAAAAATTTTACCAGAGTTATTTTAAATCTTCCCTCTTTTTTAAACAAATTTTTATCCAAATCAAAAAAAGGAAACTTTTTCCCTACAAAGTTTTATTTTTCCTAAACCTATTAAAAAATTTTCCTTTTTTCCCGACAACCTCGGAAACCTTGTTACCTTTTTATATTGGAATTTTTAATCAAACCAAAAATTTCACGTTGATAGGTAAAATATTAAAACCCTTTGTTTTAACATCTAATAAAATGTCTAATTGGGTATATCCTCACCTCTAGCCACAATGATCAGCGGTTCTCTTTACACATCCCCATTCCATCTGGTCCTTTCCTGTGGCTTTCAAAATAATACTAGGGGAAATTGCACCGAAATTTAATCAGAGTAACAAAGAAAAACATTTTTTTTTTTTGTATTGTGTACTTGGCCCTCCTTAAACAATGAACTT
>JAHBCN010007052.1:0-45515 GCA_019359885.1 Listronotus oregonensis
AAATTTTCCGATTTCGTTTTTTTTTTTTTCTGACGTTATTTAAAGAGATATGGAAAAACAAAAGACACTTTTCTATGGCCACTTTAAGCTCTACAAAACAGCGTTGAGAGATTTTCCGTACGACGTTTCGTTTTCGTTTAACCATCATCAACTTTATTTTTTTAAATACGGACCTGGATTTGTTATTTAATTTTTTTGAACCCCTTATTATCCCAATTACAAAAATGTATAACACTTAATATTTATTAACAAATAGGGAACGCCTCTATAAGAAATGATGTGCGTTCCTTGTCTGACTCATTGTCTCTTATGGAAAATATGTTTATTTAACAGAAAAATATTAAGTGTTTTACATCATTGTAATTGGGATTATAACTGCTTCAAAAAAATGCAATAAACAATTGAGTGCCGTATTTAAAAAAATAGTGATGATGGTTTAACGAAAACGAAACGTCGTACGGAAAATCTCTCAACGCTCTTTGGTAAATCTTAAAAAGTAGCCATAAGAAAGTGTCTTTTGTTTTTTCATATTCCTTTAAATAACTTCAGAAAAAAATAAAAACGAAATCGGCAAATTTCGGTTTTTTCCGAATATCTCCGGAAGAACTTGGAATTTTACAACTTCCTAAACGGCATGTTGTTAGGCACCTAAATGCGCAACTTTGCAATAATTTAACCGACTTCGTATCTCTTACGATTCCCGAGATCCCCATGCATGCACTCGAATCTGTGGCACCGTGTATATACAGAGTGTTCGGAAAATGCGTTAAGAAATTTTAAGGGGTGATTCTACATAAAAAATAATGTTATTAAGTCATTTAGCAAAATGTCGAGATCTCCATGGTTACCAAGATACAGGGGTGCAAGTTCAATTTTTAGTTTTGTTTTTTTGCCATATTACATTTATTCTTCCATCAATTTACTTGATGTTCGGCATACAAACCGATCTCTTTAGGTTCTAATATTGTACGTTAAAAGTAGTTCTTTTGAACACCGCTAGAGGGCACTTTACCTGAAACACAAAATTTATTTACACCCTATCTTTTTAATTTGGACAGATATTGCAAATTTGAATATACCACCTTAAAGACAATTAAAAACCTAAAAAAGAATGTACTCTTTATCAATGTCGATAAATCTAACCATTTAGCCACTAATCGACATCAAAGTTTTCATCAGTTTTATTCAAATTAACCATAACCATGTATTTAAATGGAATCAACAAATCAAGTCGCCTTGTGTCAAATCTTGCGAAATTTGACAAATATTGGTTGCATTACTGTTGTGTTTAAAATAATTTTTCGTCTTAAAAACATACATTGCTATAAAATGGAACGAGAATTTTCAAATATTGAGTACCGTGATATGCATTTTTGTTACGGGCAAGCACATGGGAATGCAGAAAAGGCCTGGCGAAATTATATTGCAACTGATCCAGAAAGGAATGCTCCATGTGCAACTTTCATCAACATTCACAGACGACTTGGTGAGATAGGTTCTTTCAAAATTGGGTTTTCCGATAAAGGCAGACCAAGGCATGTGAGAACTGTTAAAAGAGAACAAAGAGTTATCGAAAGAGTAGAAGAAAATCCAGGTATTAGCACAAGGAATCTTGCCTTACAAGAGGATATTGCTAATTCTACAGCTTGGCAAATTCTTCATGAAGAAGTTCTATACCCATTTCATGTACAGAAGGTTCAAGCACTTTATGAGGGTGACTCACAACTACGACTGGACATGTGCAATAGTCTTTTGGAAAAATATGAGGAAAATAACTAGTTCATCGACCTAATTTTGTTTACTGACGAAGCAGCATTTACGCGGGATGGGATTACAAATTTTCGTAATACGCATCCATGACAATTAAAACTAAACATTAAATTATGTGTTCAAACCTAATGCTGCTTTATTAGAAAAATGACCTTTTACGAAAATCAATTTTTCCTGGTTTGGTGTCTACTCGATTAAAATTGTTTCAAATCCCAACGGCCATAGATGATAATATTATAAAAAAAACGTACTGACATATCTCATATAGAATTTATTTAAATATCAAAATGGGAGTATATTATGGAGAACCCTGTATAATAACTATTAATATCATAAAAAGTGACATTTTGGTACCCGTTAACAAAGATAAAATGTTAATTTTTTTCCGTCACGGAAAAGGAATATTTAATAATACAGGTAGATCATTAAAAAACTTGCCAAGTAAAATTTATAAGATAGATAAATGTAACATTTGTTAAATTGTCCTGCTTTGTTTTTAATATTTTTACCTTGAGTATTTTACATACCCACAAAAAGCCCCAACTAGACGAAACAATTACAGAGTAACGCTATATTAAACTTCCCACCATTAAAAACGAATTTAATTATATTTAATCATAAAACTTTTAATATCCTATATTACAATAATCCTTGCACCGTACAAAGTTCGCCCCTAAATTATAATACTTTTCTCCACAAACTTCCTCCGATATATTCCTCAAGAGGTAGTAAATAAAGACCGGACATCTAAATACGTGGTGCTTAGAGCCTGGGGACCCAAACTGGACTTTGTCCGGCAGGTTAACAACGATATTTACGAAACGGGGCAGACGTATATCGGGCACCTTATAGCACACTGTATAACACGTTATGGGTCCGGGTGGACGTAGCATTAGCGAGGAGTTTCAACGACGTGTTTCGATGCTATAAGTTTTGAAGTTAAGGGTATTGTGTTTTTCAATTTATAGAGGCATGCTTTCTTTATTCGAAAGTAATAGGCAACTTTAAATTAATTCTTTTGAAATGGGTGATAAACAAAAAAAAAAATAAATTTTGGGGTAACCCCGGAAAAATACATTTTGAAAAAGCTCACCAAAACGTTTTTCATGGAATAAATATATACAGTGTGTCCCAAATTGGTGGGGAATGTATGGGGACCTGGAAACCACGATAGTTGAAAATCGGTTAAAGGGGGAAAGGTTTGGACAATTTTTTAGAAAGCTAATTCCGTTTACCACTTTTTTTACTTTTCGGGTTTTTTAATTTTTTGAAAAAACCTGAAACATGCATTTTTGAAAATCGGCCTTTTTTTTTAAAAGGGGAAATTTTTTCAAATCTGTAAAAACTTCTTCAAAACAACTTTTTTTGTAGAATATGACCGGGGGTCAATTTTTATTTTCTACTTTTGGGGGTTTTTTAGAACCATCATCAATTTTTTTTTCCATATGGCGATTTGGATTTTTACGCAGCCAAATGGTGCTTTTTATTCTGTTTTTAACAATGTATAACATGTTATAATTTTTAAAGTTTATTACCTCATTTATTTAAAAAAACAAATATTTTCTCAGTTGGCCTTGATTCCGGGGAACGTCATTTTTTTTTAAAAAAAAATGTTTAATTGGCAAAATAGATAAGCTGAACAGATGTTTTACAGATGTGGGTTTCCGGGAAAATAGCTATAACGTTAATACCGTGTTACAACAAAACTACACGTAACAAGTTAATTGAAACAAGTAAAAACAAAAACAATGAAAAGTGGCTAAACTAATATTCCTACTTAAATGAAGATTAAAATAACCCCACCAAAAAAATTTAAAATGTTGTCCATATTTCTCAACATATTAACGATTTTTTTTTAAAAAGTCCTAACTACCCTATAAATGGTTGACTTAGGTATGTGGAATTTTCTATCAACACCCCCGGCTGGGTGTTGGATTTTCTTTAAAATGTTGGTTAACTGCAGCATCTCGTTGTTTCTTCGACGTACTTCATGGGAAAAAATTTTTTTTAAAATTTAAAATTTTTCGCAAATTTTAACCATTTTTAAAATGTTTGGTTTAGGATGCTGCCCCAAAAAGGGAAAAATTTTCGAAATAAGTTTGCGCAGCTATTTAAAAATTTTTTATTGCTTTAAAAATAACGTTGAAAAAAATTAAGTTTTCTTTAAATAATTAACCTTTTACAAAGTTAAAAAAAATTTTTAAAAACGTACCCAAAAAAAACTTGATAATAACGCTAGATGACTTCCCCGGGAAACAAGGCCAACTGAAAAAAAAATTTTTTTTTGAAGTGGATGAGGTTATAAACCCCTAAACTATAACATGTTATACATTGTTGAAATAGAACTGTGTGGCTGCAAAAAAAACCAATATGGCGCCCATATGAAAAAGTAAAGTTGATGATGATTCATCAACTTTACTTTTTGAAAACGGTATTAACGTTCTAGCTATGTTCGCAACCCCTTTCTGTAAAATATCTGTTCTTTTTTTTGCCAATTATAAAAATTTTATTGTTTATTTTTTGGAAATTTTTAAGGGGTTTTAAACTCTTAAATTATAACATGTTATACATTTTGGGGAAAACAAATTTTAAAAAAACTTTTTTCTGCGAAAAATTTAATATGGTATATAAAAAAAAAAAAAGTTGATGATGATTCAAAAAAAACCCCAAACGAAAAAAAAAAGGTACTCGGTCATATTCTAAAAAAAATTGTTTAAAAAAATTTTAAAAATTTAAAAAAAATTTTTTTATAAAAAAATATGACCATTTTCGAAAATGCGTGTTTCGGTTTTTTTTAAAATTTCTAAAAAAACCCGAATGGATAAAACCTTTAGGGTTTAGTTCCCCCAAAATTGCCCAAAAAAAAATTTCCCCCCCCCTTTGTTTTTTTATCTATCTTTGGTTTAACACCCCCCCTACATTTCCCCCCCCAATTGGGCCCTGTATATATATATATATATATATATATATATATATATATATATATATATATATATATATATATATATATATATATATATATATTTTAAAATATATATATATATATATATATATATATATATATATATATATATATATATATATATATATATATATAATTAACAACCACAATCAAAAATCTTGGGGGTTCGGTCTGTGAGGGTTTTTTTTATAAATGGAAAAAAGAAAAACTCTTTTTTACTACGCCAAGCTTTCTGGAATGTTTATTCCCTTTTTTAGGCTACAATAGAAGTACAAGACCCTTAAGGAAAAAAAAGTAAAACCATTTTTTTTAAAAATTTCCTTGTGTAAAAGTAAGTTAAATGTTAACAAAATTAACATCCTGTATGGAACTTTTGAGCTAGTGTTTTGCACGCACAATTAACATTATTTAGAGACTAATTATTATTACATTGTTTTTTTATGAAAATAAAAATAAAAAAAAAAGGTTATTATACCACCACGCGTAAGGGATTTTTAACTGACCTATGCGAAGTTACTTTTTTAAGTTAAACGTTTTTTTCCCGGTTTTTTTTTTGGGAAAAAAAAATTTCCTGGAGTTCGTTACTTATCCCCGGGGTCGGTGTGAAACTGAGAATGCGGTTTCTTGGTTGTCGAAAACCTTTTTTCAGAAAATCCTTGTCTCTCACCCAAGGATTGACTGTGATTTAAAAAACCCCTGTAGTAGTCGGTACGATATATCTAAATTATAATTTTATAGGAATCTGTAAAATTGAACAACCCCTTGTCTGTCACTCAAGGACTGTTTTTTGAATGAAAGGGCTAGATGGCGAATATTTGCGGCGGGCCCAAAAAGCTACATCAATGCCACGTTAGATGGGTTTGGGTCCCCACAGTCCTTTTTTTAAATTGTTTGACCAAATTGCTCTGTTGAGAGATAATTTAACCGTTTTTGAGTCTGATTAAAGGGACAATGGAAAAAAAAGGGCGCTAGTTTGTCTTATTTTATTGAGTCGACTGCCTGTCACATTGGGCTCAACACTCAAGAACCTTGTTTTAAGATATTGGTTCATATTGTTAGGTATTAAATAGATTAAATTATTAAGAACTGGTCAGGAACCTCCACTGGGTGTTACACAATTGACAGGTTAAGACTAGATTTACTGATTTTATTGGTAAAAACAAGCAAGCAAACAAGTAAAGAGAAATGCAAAAAGGGAATAAATTTTTTTTTTTTGTGCTTTTGAAAAAACACACTATCGGACCCATACGCTGCAATTCCCCATCAATGTATGGAACCTTTATGAGCGTACCAGGGGCCCTTTAATAGTTCTTCAAAGCCTTAATCAAAATCAAGTTGATTGATATAACAAGTCATTAAAAAGCTGTACTCATTGCTTGTCAATTTTCCTAGTTTTTTGTGGGCTGTTTAAAGAAATGGCCGAAAAGTGATTTTTCTTTTTTAATTGTCTTTTAGGTTGGTTATGAATCCGGTTTTGTTGTTATTATTGGAGTTCTGGTTGTTTAAGTGGATAAATATGAGAGTAAATAGCCTGAGTTCAGTGGTATCTTTTTCTTTTTATCCCTCAGGTTTTGTTTTCAGTCATTTCCAAAACAGCCCTTTCTGGTATTTATTTCCTTTTGTAGTGTTGTTGTGTTGGCGAAATCTGGAATATTCCTGTGTCTAGGTTATGTTCAGCTAACAAATTCTTTTTCCCAACCTACAATCGCTCTTGTGATGTTAAACGGTCCTTGGACTCTAGAATTTGTCCTTGAACATCGCAGTGGAGCAAGGAACACTATATACAACTCTGATTTTTTTAAAAAGGGTTGTCTTTATCTTTTAATTTTGTGAATAATTTTCCTGTTTTTTTTGTGGAATTTACCTTATTTTGATCATGGGTTGTCTTTGAAAATTTAATTATTTTATTAGATATTTGTAATTGCTGGAATAAAATTGTAGTAAAACTGATCTGTTTTGAAAAGAAATGCACTGATGTCGGGGAAGTGAGGTATCACTGGGTTGGGTGAAACCGTGGTGACCTCGTGTTTTTATATTAATTTATTGGTAAATAACCGGATATGAATTTTCAAAAGGGGTTTGATGTAGTTTGTTCAAGTTTTTCTTTTAAAATTGGGGGGCAGATTCTTTCTATTCTAGTTTTCAAATCCCCATTGGCTGAAAGGTACGCATATGTGCATGCGAACTTTCGTTCAGCCATCCCCTTCTTTAAATAACCAATTTAAAACAGACCGCCATTGGTTCCAACCAATGAACCAGACAACAAAATGTCGGTCAACTTTTGTTGATCAATCATAAAAAATAACATGTGTTGTACTTATAAATTATACTCGATTAATGGGAATTTCGATAAGTTATATAAGATTGTTACAAATTCTCACTTTGCCGTAAGTTATAAAGGTTTTTTTTTAACTTTTTTTTTTAAAAAATTTTTTTATAATTTTTTGTTAAAATAATTTTTTTAACTATACTTTTTTTTTTTTATAAAAAAAAGTTTTTGTATCTTAACAAAGTTTTTGTATTTAAAAAAGGGGAATAAAGTTTTCCAAAGCTCGGCTGTAAAAAGAGTTTTTTTTAAACCTGATCGATACCCCAATATTGGATTTTGCTGTTTAACTTGTCGATCGAGACTTGTATATATATATATATATATATATATATATATATATATATATATATATATATATATATATATATATATATATTATATATATATATATATATATATATATATATATATATATATATATATATATATATATATATATAATATATATATATATATATATATATATATATATATATATATATATATATATATATATATATATATATATATATATAATATATAAATACAAGTCTCGATCGACAAATTAAACACAAAATCCAATATTGGATACACATTGGGGCTTAAAAAAAATCTTTTCTACCGAGCTTCGAAAACTTTTTTTTTTTCAAGAGACAGTTAAGATACAAAATCTTTTTTCTCTTATAAGCAAAAAAATATGTTAAAAATGATTTTAACAAAACAATTATAAAAAAAAATTTTAAAAAAAAAGTTTAAAAAACGTGCAAACATGAAATAAGTTAATTTTGAGAATCTTTATAACTATCAAATTCCCCATTAATCAGTATATTTTTAATTGAACATTTATTTTTTTATGGACGTTGACGAATACGCCTAGGGTCTAACAATTTTACTGAAATAGAATTAACAGAAAAAGTTCGCATGTCATTTACCTTTTCAGTTCATCCATCCTTCTCTTTAGTAATTAATTGTAAAACAGACCTGCTGCATGTGGTTCCAACCAATGAACCAGACAACAAAATGTCGGTCAACTTTTTTGATCAATCATAAAAAATACATGTGTTGTACTTATAAATTATACTCGATTAATGGGGAATTTCGATAAGATTATATAAGATTGCTTCAAATTAACTCACTTTGCACGTAAGTTATAAAGTTTTTTTTGTAAAAATTTTGTTTTTAAAAAATTTTTTTTATAATTGTTTTTGTTAAAATCATTTTTTAACTATACTTTTTTTTGCTTATAAGAGAAAAGATTTTTTGTATCTTAACAAACTGTCTCTATTGTAGCTTGAAAAAGGAATAAAGTTTTCCGAAAGCTCGGCGTAGTAGAAAAGAGTTTTTCTTAAGCCCACCTGATCGATACCCCAATATTGGATTTTGCTATATATATATATATATATATATATATATATATATATATATATATATATATATATATATATATATATATATATATATATATATAAAATATATATATATATATATATATATATATATATATATATATATATATATATATATATATATATATATATATAATATATAATATATATATATATATATATATATATATATATATATATATATATATATATATATATTATATTTATATATACAGGCTGCCACAATTCGAGTGCATGCATGGGGATCTTGGAAACAGTAAGAGAAGGAAGTCGGTTAAATTATGGCAAAGATGTGTTTTTGCGTAACTAGCCATGTCCAGTACTTCCAGAGATATCCGGAAATAAACCGAAATTTGCCGATTTCGTTTGTATTTTTTTTTCTGACATTATTTAATGAGATATGGAAAAACAAAAGACACTTTCTCATGGCCACTTTTTAAGCTCTACAAAACAGCGTTGAAAGATTTTCCGTACGACGTTTCGTTTTCGTTAAACCATCATCAACTTTATTTTTTTAAATACAGCACTTAATTGCTTATTGCATTTTTTTGAAGCAGTCATAATCCCAATTACAATGATGTATAACACTTCATATTTTTCTGTTAAATAAACATATTTATTATAAGTTAGACAAGGAACGCACATTATTTCTTATAGGGGCGTTATATATTTGTTAATAAATATTAAGTGTTATACATTTTTGTAATTGGGATAATAAGGGGTTCAAAAAAATTAAATAAATAACCCAGGTCAGAATTTAAAAAAATAAATTTGATGATGGTTTAACGAAAACGAAACGTCGTCAAAAATATCTCAAAGCAGTTTTGTAGAGCTTAGAAATGACCTGAAAGTGTCTTTTGTTTTCCATATCTCTTTAAATAACGTCAAGAAAAAATAAAAATCAGCAAATTTCGTTTTTTCGGATATCTTCTCCGGACTCGAGTTTTCCCTTTCTAAAGTGGATATGGTTAGTTATATATATATATATATATATATATATATATATATATATATATATATATATATATATATATATATATATACAATTTTAATTTTTGTGTTCTTTAACTCTGCTTCGAGTGATCTTTTCATTTTTCCCCGTGTATACCTTACCACATACATAGGGAATCTGGTAGATGCAGTATTTATTTGAAACATTGTTGTCCGGTCTTGTCATAGTAAGAATACTTTTTGGGTGGTTTGAGATTTAAATACCGTCTAAATATTATACTTATTTGCAATTCTGCTGATCTTTTCCGAAGTTCCTTCAATATATGGAATTGTCAAAAATATTTGATCATGTGGAGTCTCGTTCAAGTTAGAGTTTTTAGTGAGGCTAGGTTTTCTATATACCGAGGTTTGCCCATTATTCCGTTTAACTAGAACGTCAAGAAAAGGTAGAGGGAAGTAGTAAAAATAATGAAAATATAAAGATATTAAAAAGTTTTAAAACTAACATGCGTCATTTTACAGGTAAAAATCCATGTTTAATAAAACAAACAAACAAGCAAAATAAAGAGAATACTTTGCATTTTCTATTTAACATAATCTAATTCGTTAAAGCGGACTAATCCCATTTTCTGGAAAAACAGAGTAGAAGCACTTTTAAAAACGGGCCCAAAAACAATAATTTCTCTTTGTGCGCAAGAAAATGACAACTTTTATTTACATCGAGGGAAATTTAAGAAAGATTTCCTCCGAGAAGACGGACCAATTGTTTGTGAATTCTTACGAAAGTACAGCTTAATACATTTAAGGGGAATAAATAACGGCCGCCGGGATGGTACACGGGAATACGGGAAACAGGAAGGTGCTGATTATTTATGATACATTTTTCTCTAATTTACATTTTTCTTTGGCTTAAAATGTAACCAACTGCCATTAAATTTTATTAACGACGCATTTTTATTTCCTTTAGGACCGTTAATATTGCTTTAAACAACCTTAAAATTGTTTCTTAAATTTTACTTGAATGATCTATGACGTCCTACCAGGTTTTTTGTTAAATTTTATTTAGCTTTAGGACAAAATTACCAGAAACTGCTTTGCTGTATTCTGTATTATACAACGTAATAAAAAAAAACGTCCCCAAAATTCATAAACTTTAATATTTTCGAAAAACACTTGAATCAGTCTATGTACTTTTTACAGAAAAAAAGTAAGATAAATTTTGAAAAGACCAATCTGACAAGCCAAATTTCCAAAAATTTTAATAAGCAAATCTTCAATTATTCAATTAAATATAATTGCAAAATTACCAAATTTTCGGTTCAGGTAAAACCAGGCACCAGTAAAATGAATATTTCCTGATTTAGGAAACGTGTCAATGAACGAGTGACAGTCGGTACTTGAAAAAAAAATATGAATAATTCAATCGACGAAAAAGTATCCATAATTAAGGGGCATTATCCGTGAAACAATTTTACAGCAGTATCTGAAACGTTTTCAGTTTATTTTCCCACCAAGCCAATTCCGTTCATTTCAACTATTAAACGTATTGTCGGTAAGTTCGAGTCCAAAGGTATCGTAATAATTAATTGTAAATGTTTAACTCAGGATATCGAAAATAGAGCCAAAGAAAGAAAGAACAAAGATCTTAATATTCTACTAAGCGTGGAGGAAAACAAAATGGTTAGTACGACGGTTCTTGGGCAAGAGGTAATTAAACATCATACAACGGTATTGCGCACTTTGAAAAAACACAAATATTATTCGTATTTGAAAAACATCAAAAGCTGCAGACAGGAGATCAAGAGCGAAGAAAGGCATTTTTTTTGAAATGATAAAATAAGCAAATAACGATAGGAATTTTTAAAGAAATATTTGTTTTACCGATGAATGTACCGGGTGTTCCACTAAGAGATGTAGTCGGCTATATTTCAAAAACTACTAAAAGTATAACTTTCGGGAATTTTTTTTTTAGATAAAAGCGACAAAGAGAAATTGCTGGAAATTATTTTCAAGTCTGTGGGATGGCCGTGCTAGGGGCGTAAGGGTAATGTCAAAACATAAAAATATACATTTCTCAAAAAAATCAAATAAAGTGTATCAATAGGGGTACTATTTTTCTTTAATGTTTTTCTAAACAAAAGCTTCAGGTGTAATTTTTGTCAGTCTAAAATAAAGTGGTGGGGGAAGGTTAAAGTTTAATTTAGAAAAGTGCTAATAACTCGGATTGCTTTAACCGAATTTAGTGAACTTAGTCTCGTTTAGAAGAGCATTTTAAGCATTATTTTCAAGTGTATAAACTATTGCTACACCCATCTCACAAACGCCGCTAGAGGGCTTCAAGTTAAAAACTAACCTATTTTACGAATTTTTTGAAAAATTTAAATACAATGATATATATCTTTTTACATATTTAGATAGAGAAAAAAATCCTAACAAAAGGCGAAAACCGCAATTTAATATATCTTTTCAAACCGAATATATTCAGCAAAAATATAAATACTACATAGAGACGTAACGCATTTAAGGACACGATGTTTTCTACTAGGCCGATTTTTAGGTAAAAAATTAAATTTATACATTTTTACAAAATCTAATGACATACTACGTAATTTTTACTAATTTAAACCCATTTAACATATTATACAACATTAGATAATTACCAACCTATAACTGTAATAATCCATCGAGCGTGGTCCTTATCAAGTTAGCTTTGAAAATAAAAGGATGCTAAAACGTCAAAAATCCAACAATTTCTATTTCAAAATATAATTTTTGTGTTGTGCAATTGTGTTTTTAAAAGATGCTTTTATTGCTTGAAGAAGCAGTTGATTATTGTTATTTATTTTGAGTGTCTGCAAAATGCGCAATGGGCCATATGAATAAAAAGAAGCAATGCTTTCTTATAGAGTAAAGGTAGAGAATTCAATGTTAAATAAGCGATTTGTTACAAGGGCAAGTATTTACTTATAGAAAGGTGTGCTGCTATTCAGTATAACATTTCTATAATAAATACTCACTTGAAGCAAATGCTGGACTTTATTTAATTTAAAATCCCCTATACCTTAAGCTTATAAGCAAAAGTTACCTTTTACATTCATATATTAATTATCAGGCTGTATGTATTGAGATATCATAGCGAGGCCGGTCAGCGCGGCAAATGTTCACTTGTTTAGCAAATCGCTTTCGTACCACGGAATGTTCTTCGCCCCTTACATCGCAGACGACGTAGAACTGGGAAAATGTCATCAACGTTTTTGCTTATGTAGATTTTAATCCTCAAGCAACAAAGGCATTTTAAAGAACACAATAGCACAACACTAAAAATAATATTTTTAAAGAACACAATAGCAAACACTAAAAATAATCCTTGAAGGTGTTAGATAATTGTAATGGTTTCAATAACACTAGAATCTTGACTTCCATTGTCTTTATTTGAATTCTTATACGAACGTTTCGTTAGTGATGTATCTCAACTCGTTTCAAGTCGATTCTAACAAACTGTTTTTAGTTATCACTTGAAAACATTGGAGAACATCACTTGCATGAGTTGTGTAGACATGTACAAATAAAGACAATGGAATCCAAGATCAGTGTTATTGAAACTAAAAATAATATTTTGAAATAAAAATTGTTGGATTTTGACATTTCAGCATCCTTTTGTTTTCAAAGCTAACTTGATAAGGACCACGCTCAATGGATTATTACAGTTTTAGGTTGGTAATTATCGAATGTTGTCTAATATCGTTAAATGGGTTAAAATTAGTAAAAACCATGCAGTATATCATTAGATTTGTAAAAATTTATAAACTTAATTTTACCCAAAGAAATCGGCCTAGGAAAAACATTGTGTCGTTAAATGCGTTAAGTCTCTATGTCGTATTTATATTTTTGCTAATATATTCGGTTTGAAAGAGATATTTAATTACGGTTTTCGCCGTTTTGTTGGGATTTTTTCTTAATCCAAATATGTAAAAGGGTATATATCATTGTATTTAAAATTTTCAAAAATTTCGTAAAATAAGTTAGTTTTTACCTTGACGCCCTCTGCGGCGTTTGTGAGATGAGTGTAGCAATAGTTTATACACCTGAAAATAATGCTAAAATGCACTTCTAAACGAGACCAAGTTACTAAATTCGGTTAAAGCAAACCGAATTATTAGCACTGTTCTAAATTAAACTTTAACCTTACCGAACGACAAAATTACACCTGAAGCTTCGTTTAGAAAACATTAAAGAATAAAATAGTACCACTTATTGATACACTTTATTTGATATTTTTTTGAGAAATGTATATTTTATGTTTTGTTGACCCTTACGCCTAGCGGCCATCCCAGACTTAAAAAAATTTTCCAGCAATTTCTCTTGGTCACTTTATCTAAAAATTTTTCCCGATAGTTATACCATTAGTAGTTTCTGAGATATAACCGACTCCCTCTTAGTGACACCCGGTACATTTACCCTCATCAATAAACCAAATATTCAGAATTGCCGGTATTGGAGCCAAGAAAATGAACATCGTCTTGTTCATACCCGGACACAATATCCCTGAAAAACAAATGTATTCGTGGGAATTATTGGACACCATATCATTGGACCCTTTTTTATGGACTATAACCTGACAGCAGAAACCTATTTGGATTTATTTCAAAATCAAATTGGACCGCCTTGGAAGAAGTTGTTCAGAAAGATCAAATGATCTGGTACCAAATGGATGGTTGTCCCGCCCATAATACCCGTATAGTTAATGGTTAACGAGTACTTAATATGCTTTTAACGCCAATATTTTGGTCCACGGTACCGGATACTTTGACCAGCCAGGTCACCTGATCTTTCACCGAATGACTTCTTTCCGTGGGGTCACTTAAAAAGTGTCATTTATAAAAGTGTTAAATTTGTGAATTTAAACCAGCTACAAAACACTATTTCGTCAGAATGTAATAAAATTTCGCAATATCAACCTAGCAACGTTAGAAATGAATTTTATGATCGGTTGGGATATTGTTTAGCTTTAATGGGGGGTTGTTTAAACATTTCACACTATTTCGTCAGAATGTAATAAAAATTTGCAATATCAACCTAGCAACGTTAAGAAATAGATTTTCGATCGGTTGGGATTTGTTTAGCTCTTCTGAGTTAAACATTTACAATTATTTATTGCGATGGCTTTGGACTCAAATTTACTGACAATACGTTTATCTAATGGTTGAAATGGACCAGATAGGCTAAATGGGAAAATAAATTTAAAATATTTCAGATACTGCTATTGCTTTAATTAAATTCTAGTTTGATAAAATTATTGTTTTAATGATCGATAGTAATAATTGTTATTAGTTAAACTTAATTGTTACATTAAATAAAAAGTGATAAAAAATAATGTTAAAGTGTCAGTGTACGTCAGACGCTCGGCGACGCACCACCCGATATACCGAAGTGTATATTTTTATATTGTTCTTTATTATATTTATCAATATGTAACGATCACTGATTTCGTACAATATTTTAATAGAATGTTTTTTTAGGAAATGGTAGTGAAAAACAGCCTGCTAAAAGCCTAAGAGAACTATATTTAAGCCCGGAAACTGTTAAACCATTTTGTATACTAGTTATACTCTTTCTGCTTCAAGAACTCAGTGGAATCTACACAATTCTCTACTACGCTGTTCAATTTTTCGGCGAGACGGACCTACAAATAAACGACTACGTTTCGAGCATAACAGTCGGCATCATCAGATTCGGCATGTCTATTGTGTGTGCTTTTTTGATTCAAAAATTGGGAAGAAAGACTTTATGTTCATTCTCAAGTTTCGGAATGACTTTATCCGTACTTATTTTAGGACTTTACGTTAAGTATTACGAAATTAATTCTGGCGAAGAAAAATTTTAAAGTTACTACCACTTTTCTGTATAGTATTCAATGTATTTTTTTCGATGATTGGAATGCTGCCAATACCTTGGATATTAGTTGGGGAAATGTTCCCCCTTAGAGTTCGCCCTATCATGGCGGGAATTGTGATATGCATGGCCCAGTGCTTTGTGTTTATTTGCGTAAAGATTTATTATGATATGGTTAACTACTTAAGCTTTAGCGGTACTATATTTACGTTTTTTACAGCATCGGCATTGTCAATGCTTTTCTGCAAATATATTCTGCCGGAAACTAAAGATAAAAGCCTTGAAGAAATTGAAGCTCATTTCAGAGGTTCTAAAAATAGCAAATCACATAATTTGTTCAAGGAATTGATAATAATGCTTTCACGATAAGCTCTGAACACATCACTGTAGTAACTAGATGATTGTCGATCTATTTTTCTTTGTAAAAGGCTGTTATGCAACCAAGAGATTAAGAAAAATTTAAAACAGGGTTTTTTAAATATAGGTAGAAATATTTGTACATAAATGAGTATTTACATTTTGTATTTTTTACACTTGTTACCAATTTTTGATTTTGTTTTCTAAGGAGTATCCAAATTTTTATGTTCACCGAAAAAATTAGATGGTAAATGTCTAAAGTATTGTTGTCTTTAAGACAAGGGTTAAAAAATTTTTTTTTTAAATAAATCTGTTTTTTTTAATATGATTTTTTTTTCAAAAAACACACATATTTTTTTACAAAAATCATGATTTTTGCATTTAAAAAAATATCATATATTTTTTTTTAAACAAAAATCATATTTTTTTCTTTTTTGTTTAAATATTTTTTTTTGAAAAAATACAAAGATCATGTTTTTTTTGCAAAAAAATCATAATTTTGTATAGAAAATACAAGTTGTAGTTTTTAACCCTTTGTTCTTTCCGGTACTAATTTAACGAATTTTTCTGTTCACTGAAAAAATTAGATAGTAACTGTCTTCAGTATTGCTGTCGAAAACAACTTTTTATTTTGAAAAATATGGTTTTTTCATAAAAAACATTTTTTTAAATCTATTTTTTTTAACAATATACAGGGTGATTCGTGAGGAAATGTCAATACTTCAGGTACGTACTCAGGGTCCAAAAATAAGCATAAAAGTCTATACAAATATGGTCCGCAAGGCCTTTGTTTCCGATATACAGTGTGTTAAAGTTTTTATTTATATTTTTTATATATTTTTTAATTTTGCTGAACATAATTGAAGAACTATAATTTTATAGAAAGTTAAAATACATATCGTTTAATTATACATTTTGTTTAACTTTTTTTAATTTTGTTATAATAAAATCAGATGCTTGTCATGCGTGGTATTTTTTTTTAAATCCAAATATCTCGAAAACGGTTGCTTATATCGACTTTTAAGAGGTATACCTTTTTGACGTAAAAATGACAAAACAGTTATTTAATTTACTTAAAAATGTAATACAGTGCCATACCAAAAAGTTGTCATTGTTTAAAATAGTAAAAAGACGTAAAAAGACGTGTAGGTGGCACCCTCTACAAGTAAGAGCCGTACTAAGATTAGATTCGAATCCGTCATACCAAAAAACCCCCGTATACCAAATTTTACTCCAATATTTACATTATTATAAATTTTATTTAAAAAATAGAAACATTAAATAAAAACTTTTATGTTTTACCTATCTATTATTGATCTATAATACCTTAGAAACGGAATATGTTATGATAGCAATAATACCTGCTATCACACCTAGGGCATTATAAGCGGCATTAGATAAGCCCGCTATATATCGCTAATATGGAAATTTTATTGCTTATCCAATTTTATTTCTCTCACAATAAAGATCAAGTTTATACAAAAATAATTTTTCTTTAAACAATACTAAAAATTAAACTTTATTTCCAAAATAAAATTACAATTTTGAAATGTCCCGGAAAATGTAGCTGATCCCACTATAGAATGGTCGGTGTTTTTGTGATGGTAGCAGCGGTGGTAGCACTAACGCTATTTTGTATAGAAGAACAGTCCATTAAAGAATTTTCAATAGTCGATACGGAATTAACCTCGGAATTAACTGAATTGGCAATCATTTTGGCTACTTTGTTTTTGGATGAAATACTTTCTTCTATATATCCTTCAGCTACTGAAGAGCTTTTCCATTTCCCATGTTGTTTTAGCGTTTCAAACGAAGCACCTGCCTCAACAAGTAAAGTTGACGATGTGCGACGCAAACAGTGGCCGGGGTAAGCTTCTGCATTATCCAGTTTTAAAAATTTTGCGATCAATGTTGGGACGCTTCCTAAGGTATTTTTTCCAATGGGTTGTACTGTACATCGACCCTTTCTATAGGTAAGAAAGAATCTTCGCTTTTTTATTCCAGCTGGTCTTAATGTTGTGTACTTTTTTATTAAATTTAAAGCGCCTAAATCTTCTTTAATGATAGTAAAACTTTTTGAAGTTGAAGTTTTAGTTTCTGGTACCTTTATAACCAAGACTGTTCCTCTATCTTCAATGTCATCAATGGTCATTTTGACCAACTCATCTCGCCTTAAACCTCCAAAAACACCCATTACCAATATGACTTTGTGTACCAAGTAGATATCATCAGGAGCCTTCTTAATAAATTTTAATATTTGTTCTCCTTCCAAAACTTTAGACTTCTTCGGGACGTATCCTTTCGACTTAACTTTTAAAAAAGATATGAGACGATGGTATTGCGAAATGTCTATATTTTCATAGACCATCAACGTAGACCTTAGGGTGGAATACTTGGTCCAGAGAGAGTTTGGACTGTATTTTTCCGACTAAAAATAATAAAGTTTGTTAAACATATGTATTAAAATAAAATCAATAACTTACCAGTTCCTGGAAATATGCCATTAAAACGTTTTCGGTTATTTGAAGAATTGCGTTCGCATCTTTCCAAATACCAAATATGCCATACTCCCGATCATACTGTTGCCTTGATTTAACTGGCAAAAGATTTTCGGTCGCTTTTATGGCCTTTTCTCTTATATTTTGTGGAATTTCTTCCATTTTGAGCAAATCGTTAAATAAAAAATGCCAACTGACTAACTGACAGAAACATCAAAGTCAAACTTAACACCAGTCATTATCTACTTACGTATACAGGTACAGGTGCAACTTATTTTTATATTGCGAATAAATAATGTAATTAGTCATTGAAAAACTCTTTTTTGGGTAAAACATAAAGCATTGTATGCACCACGGGCTTTACTGGACTATAATGCCCATCAGGTCGAAATCTAGCCCTCGGGCCAGAGGCCCTCGGGCTATTTCGACCTTCAGGGCATTATAGTCCCAGTAACGCCCTTGATACATAAATAGCTATAACACCCTGAATTTCGGAAACGAGGGCCTTGCGGAGCCATATTTGTATAGACTTTCAGGTTTTTTTTTGGACCCTGACTACGTACCTAAAGTATTTACATTTCCTTATGAATCACCCTGTTTTGCAAAAAAATCATGATTTTGTATAGAAAATACAAGTTGTAGTTTTTAAGGCTTTGTTCTTTCCGGTAATAATTTAACGAATTTTTATGTTCACTGAAAAAATTATATAGTTACTTTTTGAAGGATTATTGTCTTAAAATAGGGTTGAAAAAAACATTTTTTTTGAAAAATATTTTTGTTTTATAAAATAACAATTTTTTTTAATCTGATTTTTTTTAAATGTAATTTTCTCCAAAAAAAATGTTTTTTTTTTAGAAAAATCATGACCCGACTACTATTTTTAAATTAACCAGTAAAAAAGACTTTATTATAAAAAACTTTAGTAAAATCTCCAAAGTATGGGCAGCTTTACTTTATTAATAAATTTTAAAATTATGTCGATAAGATGGATATTTTGTAGTATTATTATAATTGGCATTTTTATTTAATGAAAAATGTCTATTTATTTAACTTATTTGTTTTATTTTTTAAACAAAATGATCTTTTATAAATAAATGTAGCTAGAAAAAAGTTGTTTTATTATTATTTTTTTAGTATAAGTAAAGATAATCAATTAGCAGCATAAACTCCGCTTACGTACAAATGCTCGAGACGAGACATGAAAACGCATTTTTCTCGCAAAGAATCTTTCGTTTTTCTACAAGCCTTTTGTCTTTTCGATCATGGATTAACATTGCGTTTTGGATTTAAACATTGATCTTTTTATACACATTTCCGATGAGTCATTCTATCGACTTTCGCAACAACTAGGCTTTATTAATACTAAAATCTTGGATTTCCATTGTCGGTATTTGGTAATTGACACACAACGTTTCTGTAAGTGATGTATCTTCAACCGTTTTCACGTGATGACTAAAGACTATTTTTAAAAGCTACGACTTACAGGGTGACAATTTAAAAACTTGAAATGGCGATATTTTAGGAACGAAAAAATGAATCAAAAAACCCTTAAAACAGTTTCTATAAACCTAAGGGGGAACAAAAACAAGCATATTATCCCACCCTTATCAGCAACCCCTTGGACAGGGTGAGATAGACCCCTAGAATCTTAAATAGAAAGAGGGGTCGAGTGATACATCATTTCAAAGCTCTTGGAAAATGCTTTCCAATGATACCATAGAAAGCTACATTTCAGAAAATTTTCTCTGTTTATCAAGGAAAACAATAAATAAAACAAAATTTTGAAATTGTTTATTATTATTTAATTAAATGTTCAAAATGATTTCCGTTGTTTTGAAGACAATAATAAAGCCTATTTTCAAACTCTTCACGTACATTTACAAATGTTTCTCTGGATATAGCATGGCATTCCTGAAATATTCTATTCTGGAGTTGCTCTAGTGACTCAGGTTGCGTTTTATAAACCACAGATTTTAGGTGACCCCACAAAAAGAAGTCAAGAGGTGTTAGGTCCGGGGATCTAGGTGGCCATTCAACAGGACCTCTTCTTTCAATCCACTGGTTAGGATAATGATCATCCAACCATTGCCTAACGGGAACTACATAATGAGGAGGTGCTCCATCGTGTTGGAAATGTAGTAAGCGTTCTAATAAAGATAATTTTCCGTGTATGTCCCTCTGATTTTCTAATTCTCGCACTATTAGTGGTTCGATAGACCTCTGTAGCATTTCAGCATACATGTCCCCATTTAAATTTCCTGGTATAAATATTGGGCCGATAATACCGTCTCCCAATATACCAGCCCAAACATTAATTTTCTGGGGGTACTGGGTATGCCCTTCTCTAAATACATGTGGGTTCTCGTTATCCCAGTAACGACAGTTTTGCTTATTAACATGCTCATTTAAATAAAAGGTACACTCATCACTGAAGCAAATATTTTTAACTAGTTGAGGTTCTGCCATAATTCTATCTGTCATTATTTCACAAAACTGGATTCTTCTGTCCGGGTCGTCGTCACTAAGTTCTTGCAGTATCTGCAGTTTATAGGGATAAAACTTGTGAAATTTAAGTACCTTTCTTATTGATTCACGAGATAATCCAGTTGCTACAGCCGCCTGACGAGTTGATAGCGTTGAATTCATTGCAAACTGACCCAGAATTTCAATTTGCGCTGCTTCGTTGACTAGTCTCGGTTGATTTCTCTTTTTATTCGCGACAGAACCAGTTTCTTCAAATTTGGCTACTAATTGGCGAACATACTCCGGGCTTACATTTTGGCCTGGATGCCTTTCGTTAAAACGTTGAGCTGTCCTTAAGAAACATTTATCCTGGGAACCATAAATGAAAATAATGTCTACACGTTCAGCTGTGCTGTACACCATTGTTAAAGATAAGAAGTGCCTTCTTTTCGTTTAAACTGAACCGAAAGTCAACTGTTTTTAAAATAATACTACTAGTACAAGTTACTTTTAAAGTAAATTTTGTGATAATAAAATGCAATTTATAAACAACCCGTTTTTCGGCAAAAAATCATAGCAACTAAACCAATTCAAAATACCTGTGGGCTTGACATGTTTGGAATTCTTAAGAGACATGCCAGTATATCAGTAGTAATCATTTTGTATAATTTAATTAAATAAAAATAAACAATTTCAAAATTTTGTTTTATTTATTGTTTTCCTTGATAAACAGAGAAGAATTTTCTGAAATGTAGCTTTCTATGGTATCATTGGAAAGCATTTTCCAAGAGCTTCAAAATGATGTATCACTCGACCCCCCTTTCTATTTAAGATTCTAGGAGTCTATCTCACCCTGTCCAAGGGGTTGCTGATAAGGGTGGGATAATATGCTTGTTTTTGTTCCCCCTTAGTCTTATAGAAACTGTTTTAAGGGGTTTTTGATTCATTTTTTCGTTCCTAAAATATCGCCATTTCAAGTTTTTAAATTGTCACCCTGTATATACCTTGTTCACCGAAGCTTGATCGATTTTTCACTGTTCAAATACGGCTGCCAGATATTTGGAATATCAATGCTAGGCTTGCTAAATACAGTTTGGTTGTTTATATACAATTATTACCTTCTTTAATTTTTTTTAGTGGGTTTCTTTATGAATAATTTGTACTTCCGACCATTGTATGTGCTGCTGTTTTGAACAAGCATGTTTGGCAATCCCTAACTTCGACCAGAGTTTATTAATCTAAAGGGGGTTATGACATCCGCCATATTGAAAAACTCTTGTGTGACGTCAAGAAGGGTCCATTTCGGCCATGTTTTATTTATGCCGGACAGTGGCGTAGAATTGAGGTGGAAACGAAAAACTGCTTTTATACCGACGAACAAAATTTATATTTCAAAAATATAAATGTAATTCAATTAAGTATTGAAATTAAAAATTAAAGCGACAACACGACGATGGCGTACCTTTTCAATGGTATCTACTACATCAAATATTTTAAAAAATGAGAAAAAAATTAAAATGTAGAAAATACTGATGATTGCTAATTTGTTATAATTATGAGTACTTACTCTATTTTTAAACACACGATATTGAATTATTATTATTTTTTTTATCTTTGTGACAACTCACGGATGATTTGCATATACATATATACTATATATACTAGACATATTCATATACATATATACTCCTAAGTACCAGAGTACCGTGAGTGCCGGGTTTTCCGATGTTTAACCCATCTTTTTTGCCCCAGTGAATTATTAACACCTTTTTTTCTTTAATAATAGCCACCTATATTACGACGTTTATAAAATTTTATGAGCAAGTAAAGAAGTTTGGGAACTAATTATTTTTTTATCTTGGAACAGTCCGCGAAGGCTGAGGCCTAGTATGAACGCCCAGTGGGTGGCTGAAGTGTGGTAAGAGGGAGTTTATTCACAAGAGACTTAAATTTTGCAGGTAGCAGGTTCCATAGTCTTGACACTCTAGGGATGAAGGAACGAAGAAAGCGGGAAGTTCAAGGCCTCTCTAGCTGAACTGTTAAAAGATGCATAAAAGTTGCACTACGTGTTACTCTGCTGGAAGCTGCCAGAAAAGGAATTATACTGGCCAACTTGTCTAAGCAGAAGCCGTGAAAATACCTATAGAAGAAAGACAGGAAGGAAGCTTTTCTGTAAGTGCAGGATCAGAAATGGGCTTTTACAAGCTATCTTAAAGATCTTTGTAAGATTACAAAATATCTAACTCCAAATCAGATACTGGAAGCCAAAAAAATTAACTTTTTTTAGGAATTTATGACGGTGTTTTTGTATTACTTCATAAATATATAAACTTGTCTATTAATCCTTAATTTATTTTAAAAACTAATTATGTTACTTTTAAAAACTAGTTATTTATTTACTTACGGACCATACAGCATCTTGATATTGCAGAATAATAGCAAAATTTTCCACTTTGGCAATAAAATGAATTATTTTATGTAAAAAAATGTGAATACAGGTTTATTGCTAAAAAACTAAACTTTATTTGTTTCACAACTACAACACTACAATACACTTAAATTGCAACAATGAAATAAAATACAACTGAAATTTTTACATTTTGAAATAGATATGGAAGAAAAGAACACAGTACTTAGTGGTATTATTTAATAATATTTTGTGTTAAAATCCTACTTAATACAAACACAAAAATTTCATTTATAGTTTGTTGGCAGCCCTTGCAAGATAAAACAAAGAATTAGATCTCGTGTTCTTATTTGGTACTCGAAAGTTTAACTTACTTAAACAAGTTAGGTTTACATCAGTTAATTTTAAACTTGTAAAAGGCAAATCTAAAAAATATAAATTATATTTTAAAACATGTCTTTTCAACATAATATACCAAGTAATTGGTAGATAAGTATCAAAAAAAAATTAAATACAATTACAGAATGCAGAAAGTTGATCAGTTCTAGGTAAAAGCAAGTCAATATTGACTATTTACTTTCTTGACAACAAATAACTATAATTAAAATTACACAAAAATTTCAATTTACTTACTAATAACTGTGTAACTACATTCAGAGTTGTGAAGAATCACTGGTGGACTTAAAATCCGTGTTTGTGTTGTCCGAGGTGTAATAATGCAAACTGAATGGAACTGCTACAATAAAAAAATATTTGTTAGTAATAGCAGCATTAGGATATATCATATTTTTCACCTTACCTTCTTTTGTTAATCGCCTATTTCCTTTTTGATCAGGATCTCATAATCACCGCTTTTGCAATTTTTCTGGAAGACATATAAAAATCTTCTTTTTTAACATGCTCCGAGCAAATAACGAATCCTTATGGGAAACACAACTTTTGGTCTATTGCACACTAAGGACTAATTAAAACTACACGACTAAACACTACCAAAAACAATATAGTAAAAACAGTCAAAACCAATAAAATATCAACTCTGTACACAAATATTTTCAACTGTAAAAATAACCCCATATAAAAACTTCGACTTGTGGCACGACTCTGTCCACAGCTGAGAATGCTAGTAACTTTTAGAGTTACCCGACAGGGCCGCCAACATAAGCGACCCTTTTCTTACCCTCACGTCTTGGACTTTTTCTATCACCATTCTCGACGATGCCATAACCCCTTTAGATTAATAGACTCTGACTTCGACATTTCACCTCGTTTCGTATGTTTTTCGTATTCTTTAACTCTAATTTCTTTGATGTATACCTTACCACATTCACAGGGAATACATAGATACAGTCATTATCATCATCAACATTGTTGTCTGGTCTCGTCTTAGTAAGAATAACTCTTAGAGTGGTTTGGGATTAAAATGCCGTTTTAATATTATACTTATTCGCGATTTTGCGGATCTTTATTGAAATTCCTTCAATATATGGAATTGTCATAAATATTTAGTCATGTGGAGTCTGGTTTAAGTTAAAGTTTTTGTCTTATTTTAATTTTTTTTATTGTTTCCTTTACCATTCTCCGACTGTATCCGTTTTGCTTAAGATTCCTAGTAATATTACTTATCTCCTCTTGTAGGGATTCCTTACTATTACATAAGGTCACTGCGCGGTTATATAGAGTACGTATTGTTTCGTTTGATTAGAGTGATTAGAATTCTGCTGTATATATTGTCAAGCGTGGGTAGATTGTCTATTATTTCATTTGACTAGAACAGGGGTCTCCAAACTTTCCAGTCTTAGGGCCATACTGATTACTCCAGTAAGTTCCGAGGGCCAAAACCATATTATCATTGTTGCCGGTGGTAAGAAGTGAAATAGTCCACTGATGAAAAAAAAAGTCCGAAAAAGTACACAACGTTTAAAAAAGGCTGCAAATCGGACTAAAGTCCGCAAAACGGCAACACTGCATATTATTAATTTTCCTGTCATTATCTGTAACTTCTAGATTAGTCGTAGAGTACGAGCCATGAGGAGTAACGTGACATGACATCTGGTGGACACAAGCGGAAATAGGTAGTACCTTCTATCGCTAACAGATGGCGCTAATAGCACGTACAGAATAATCTCGTTGGTTCGAGAAAGTTCTGGTGTCTTCGAATCACTAGTGGCGCAACCACAGCAAACACTGTGGCTCGAAGGGTAGAAAACATCGCTGAAAATATATCCTCTCAACTGTTCGACAAAAATGGACATTTTGAGTGGTTTCTTTGGCCTTGGATGAATCAACGGATGTGTCAGATACTGCTCAGGTGTTGATTTATATTCGAGGAGTAGATAAAAGCTATGAAGTGCACGAAGAACTTCTTGATATGTATAGTATTCATGGCACAACTACTGGTACAGTTATTTTTAAAGGAGTTGAAATGGCCATTAATCAAAAGAACCTTCTATGGAGGCAAAAACATGAGTGGGAAAGATAAAGGAGTGGTCGCTCTTGTGTCAAAGGCTGTAGAAAATGACGGTGGTTCAAAACCATTAGTCTTACATTGTATCATTCATCAACAGTCTTTGTGCGGAAAATGTTTGGATATGTCTGACGTTCTGAAACCAGTCATATCAACTGTTAATTTTATCAGATTTTTTGGGCTGAATCACCGACAATTTATTGAAGAGATTGGAGAAACTGACTTACCTTATCATACTTCCGTACGCTGGCTTAGTTGTGGGAAAGTCCTTCAGCGCTTTTTTTGAACTTCGAGCAGTGATCGAAATTTTTTTGAATGAAAAGCATCGCCCTCTTACTGAATTACAAAACAACGCATGGCTGTGGAAGTTAGCATTCTATGTTGATTTGACAAAACATGTGAACGAACTGAATTTGGGATTGCAAGGAGAAAACCAGCATCTTCCTGATTTATACACTAATATCAAATCATTCCGGTAGAAATTGAGACTGTTTCAATCACAACTACGAAGTAAATGTTTTTCACATTTTAAAACATGTGAAATATTCAGCCACAATACTGAGACTGAGTTTCCTATCGATTTTGCAATCGAAACTTTGAGTGCTTTGAAGATAAATTTTGATACTCGTTTCTCGGACTTTGATGCCATTGCGAATCAAATTAAGATTTTTCAGAATTCTTTTGATACTGATATTGAAACCCTAGCCCCGGAACTTCAAATGGAAATGATTGATGTACAATGCAGTGATATAATTAAGAACAAATATCAAAACTCATCTTTGTTGGAATTTTATAAGAGTCTTCCACTGACACAATTTGATAATTTGCATAAATTTGCTCGTGGTCTGTTTTCTGTTTTTGGTACTAATTATTTGTGTGAGAAAACCTTCTCCAAAATGAAGTACACAAAAAATATTTACAGATCGAAATTAACTGATGAGCATCTTAAATCTCTTTTAATAATTGGTACAAGTAAAATTAGTCCACAACTACAAACTATTGTCAGTGGAAAATCTCAATTACATAAATCTCATTAGTATTTCATATGTCATTATGTTTGTTATAAGTTATGTGATTATTTAAAATGTATAAAATGTTAGTTGGATTCATTTCAATAATTTGTTAGTTATTATATGCTGAAGTTAAATTTTCTGCATATTATACATGTCTTTACTCATTACAATTCTGTGTTTCTTTATCCAACTTATCACAAAAACAATAACAATAAGCCTACAAGAATGTTATGAGTTAGCGGAGTTAGCCCATGACCATATCAATGTAGATGTCATATTAATAATTATTCAACATAAAATTAGAATACTTCAGTAAACTAAATTTAACTTGCTATAAAAATTATTTGTTCTCTGAAAGGAGTTTTCAAGTATGCTAGCTCTCCGCGGGCCGGACAAAATCTGTCCGCGGGCCGGATGTGGCCCTCGGGCCGTAGTTTGGAGACCCCTGGACTAGAACGTCGAGAAAAGGTAGAGCAGAATTTTGCTTCTTCTCCATTGTGAATTTAATACAAAGTCGAAAGCAATTTAGATGTTTAACGAAACCTTCAAGTTCTTCATCATTACCTGTTCATATAATAAAAGTATCGTCAACATATCTTAGTCAAGCTTTTGGTTTGGTTAGTGCAGTTTTAATTACGTGTTCCTCAAACCATTCCATATAAATATTTGCTACCACTGCGGAGAGCAATAAACCCATGGGAAGTTCATCATCCTGCACGTAGTACACAGTACACATCTTTTACCTGAAAGTAGGAGCTACGGAGACAAAGCTCCAACAACTCCATTACTTCATCCAGCGACAGGGTAGTGCATTCTACTAGTATTTTATCTTTTTTAAGCTTGGCTCGGATAATGTTTAACGATTCTTCCACTGGTACGTTCGTATACAGACTTTCCACATCAGAACCGACAAAAGTATCGTCTGGTCATATTTCTATATTTTTGAGAATGTCAACAAAATGACTAGAGTTCTTAACAAAAGATGGAGACTTACCGACCAGTGGTTTAATCAGGACTAAAAGGTGTTTTGCCCGTGCAGTCGTTGGTGCATTTCTAGAACTGGTACTGGATCTTAGGGGTATATTATCCTTGTGTATCTTCATAAGTTCATAAAGATCACCTTATGTGGTGTTAAAGTTTATTTGTTTCATCGTTCAAAACATTTTTGTATTGCCTTAAGGTCCTGTAAATGTTGTTAACTATAAATGTTGTTGGATCTTGATCAAGAGATCTGTATTTACCTTTCCGAAGAACTTCGTCTATTTTCCGATCGTAAGTGATTGCATCCATGACTACGGTGGCATTCCCATTGTCTACTGGAAGAATTTTGATAGTTTTATCACTTTAAAGCTTTTTAAGAGCTACTAACTCATTTTAACTTATATTGGTGGGGTTACTTTGTTATGTTTCTAACTTTATGTAATGGTTTGGGGAACACGTAATTAAAACTGCACTAATTAAACCAAAAGATTGGCTAAGATATGTTGACGATACTTTTGTTGTATGAACAGGTAATGATGAAGACCTTAAAGGTTTCTTAAAACCTCCAAATTGCCTCCGACCTTGTATTACATTCACAATCGAGAAGGAGCAAAATTCGGCCTTACCTTTTCTCGACGTTCTAGTCAAACAGAATAATGGACATATACAAATCTCGGTATACAGAAAACCTACCCACACTGGACAATATTTACACCAGAATCCTAATCTCTCTAACGAAACGAAACAGAGGGTAATACGTACTCTATAAAACCGTGCAGTGACCTTATGTAACAGTAAGGAATCACTGCAAGAGGAAATAAGTAACATAACTAAGGATCTTAAACAGAGCGGATAAAGTGAGAGACTGGTAAAGGAAACTGTCGAAAAAAATCAAAATAAGACAAAAACTCTAACTTAAACGAGATTTCACATGACAAAATATTTATGACAGTTTCATGTATTAAAGGAACTTCAGAAAAAATCCGCAGAATCGCGAATAACTATAATATTAAAAGGGCATTTAAAATCCAAACTACTCTAAGAAGTATTCTTACTAAGACGAGACCAGAAAACAATGTTTCAAATAATGACTATATCTACCAAATTCCCTGTCAATGTGGTGAGGTATACATCGGGGAAACGAAAAGACCACTCGAAGTTAGAGTTAAAGAACACAAAAAGAATACAAAACGAGGTGAAATGTCGAAGTCAGGGATTGCCGAACATGCTTGGTCAAAACAAGACCGCATACAATGGTCGGAAGCAAAAACTTTTCATAAAGAAACCCACTGAAAAAAAAAGAAAAAATTAAAGAAGCTGTAATAATTGTAAACAACCACAATGTATACAGGGTGCCACAGATTCGAGTGCATGCATGGGGATCTCGGAAACCGTAAGAGATACGAAGTCGGTTAAATTATGGCAAAGTTGCGCATTTAGGTGCCTAACAACATGCCGATTGGAAAGTTGTAAAATTCCGAGTACTTCCGGAGATATCCGGAAAAAAACGAAATTTGCTGATTTTGTTTTTATTTTTTTCTGACGTTATTTAAAGAGATATGGAAAAACAAAAGACACTTTCTCATGGCTACTTCTTAAGCTCTACAGAACAGCGTTGAGATATTTTCCGTACGACGTTTCGTTTTCCTTAAACCAGGGGTCTCCACACTTTCCAGCCTTAGGGCCATACTGATTACTCCAGTAAGTTCCGAGGGCCAAAACCATATTATCATTGTTGCCGGTGGTAAGAAGTGAAATAGTCCACTGATGAAAAAAAGTCCGAAAAAGTACACAACGTTTAAAAAAGGCTGCAAATCGGACTAAAGTCCGCAAAACGGCAACACTGCATATTATTAATTTTCCTGTCATTATCTGTAATTTCTAGATTAGTCGTAGAGTACGAGCCATGAGGAGTAACGTGATACGACATCTGGTGGACACAAGCGGAAATAGGTAGTACCTTCTATCGCTAACAGATGGCGCTAATAGCACGTACAGATTAATCTCGTTGGTTCGAGAAAGTTCTGGTGTCTTCCACTCACTTCTAGATGGCAGTAAAAGGCTAGTGGCGCAACCACAAGTCAGTTCCTATGACACTGTTGTTAAATAAAATATTGCATACCCCCTTAAAACGTGTTTGTGCGTGTTTAAGTTTAAGACATCTTTATAACAGTATTTTGATTTGAATTGTTGCTTTTGTGTGTGAATTAGCAGTATGGAAAAGAAGCGAAAAATTGATAGTGAATGCAGAAAATTCAAAGATCAGTGGAACATTCAGTATTTCGTAATTGAGTCCAGTAACATGGCGCTATATTTGATTTGCAATGAAAGCATAGCCGTTCTTAAAGAATATAACATTAAACGTCATTATGAAACAAAACATTTTTAAAATTACTTAAAATATACAGGAAGTTTGCGAACAGAAAAATTCGAAGCTATGCAGCGCGGATTGAAATCGCAGCAATCTTCATTTACAAAACTCAAAACTGAACAAGAGGCTGCAACTCGTGCCAGCTTTCGTGTGGCTCTTGAAATTGCAAAACGTGGAAAACCATTCACCGATGGAGAAATGATCAAAGAATGCATAATTGCAGTAGCCGAAGAAATGTGCCCTGAAAAGTAAATTTATTAAAAACTGTCAGTATGTCAGCAAACACTGTGGCTCGCAGGGTGAAAACATCGCTGAAAATATACCCTCTCAACTGTTCGACAAAAATGGACATTTTGAGGGGTTTTTCCTTGGCCTTGGATGAGTCAACGGATGTGTCAGATACTGCTCAGGTGTTGATTTATATTCGAGGAGTAGATAAAAGCTATGAAGGCACGAAGAACTTCTTGATATGTATAGTATTCATGGCACAACTACTGGTACAGATATTTTTAAAGGAATTGAAATGGCCATTAATAAAAAGAACATTCGATGGAAAAACTTGAAATGTATTACAACTGATGGAGGCAAAAACATGAGTGGGAAAGATAAAGGAGTGGTCGCTCTTGTGTCAAAGGCTGTAGAAAATGACGGTGGTTCAAAACCATTAGTCTTACATTGTATCATTCATCAACAGTCTTTGTGCGGAAAATGTTTGGATATGTCTGACGTTCTGAAACCAGTCATATCAACTGTTAATTTTACTATTTTTTGGGCTGAATCACCGACAATTCCGACAATTTATTGAAGAGATTGAAGAAATTGACTTACCTTATCATACTGCCGTACGCTGGCTTAGTTGTGGGAAAGTCCTTCAGCGCTTTTTGAACTTCGAGCAGTGATGGAAATTTTTTGAATGAAAAGCATCGCCCTCTTACTGAATTACAAAACAACGCATGGCTGTGGAAGTTAGCATTCTATGTTGATTTGACAAAACATGTGAACGAACTGAATTTGGGATTGCAAGGAGAAAACCAGCATCTTCTGATTTATACACTAATATCAAATCATTCCGGAAGAAATTGAAACTGTTTCAATCACAACTACGAAGTAAATGTTTTTCACATTTTAAAACATGTGAAATATTCAGCCACACTACTGAGACTGAGTTTCCTATCGATTTTGCAACGAAACTTTGAGTCTTTGAAGAAATTTTGATACTCGTTTCTCGGACTTTATGCCATTGCGAATCAAATTAAGATTTTTCAGAATCCTTTTGATACGACATTGAAACCCTAGCCCCGGAACTTCAAATGGAAATGATTGATCTACAATGCAGTGATATAATTAAGAACAAATATCAAAACTCATCTTTGTTGGAATTTTATAAGAGTCTTCCACTGATACATTTTGATAATTTGCATAAATTTGCTCGTGGTTTTTTTTCTGTTTTTGTACTCTTATTTGTGTGAGAAAACCTTCTCCAAAATGAAGTACACAAAAAATGTTTACGATCGAAATTAACTGATGAGCATCTTAAATCTCTTTTAATAATTGGTACAAGTAAAATTATCCACAACACAAACTATTGTCAGTGGAAAATCTCAATTACATAAATCTCATTAGTATTTCATATGTCATTATGTTTGTTATAAGTTATGTGATTATTTAAAATGTATAAAATGTTAGTTGGATTCATTTCAATAATTTGTTAGTTATTATATACTGAAGTTAAATTTTCTGCATATTATACATGTCTTTACTCATTACAATTATGTGTTTCTTTATCCAACTTATCACAAAAACAATAACAATAAGCCTACAAGAATGTTATGAGTTAGCGGAGTTAGCCCATGACCATATCAATGTAGATGTCATATTAATAATTATTCAACATAAAATTAGAATACTTCAGTAAACTAAATTTAATTTGCAATAAAAATTATTTGTTCTCTAAAAGGAGCTTTCAAGTATGCTAGCTCTCCGCGGGCCGGACAAAATCTGTCCGCGGGCCGGATGTTCCCCCGGGCCGTAGTTTGGGGCCCCTCCCTTAACCATCATCAACTTTATTTTTTTAAATGCGACACTCAATTGTTTATTGCATTTTTTTTGAATCAATTATAATCCCAATTCAATAATGTATAACACTTAATATTTTTCTGTTAAATAAACATATTTTCCATAAGAGACAAGGAGAAAAAAAGAACGCACATAACTTCTTTAGGGGTTCCATATTTGTTAATAAATATTAAGTATTATACATTTTTGTAATTGGGATAATAAGAGGTTCAAAAAAATAAAATAAAAAACCCAGGTCCGTATTTAAAAAATAAAGTTGATGATGGTCTAATGAAAACAACGTCGTTCGGAAAATCTCTCAACGCTGTTTTTTTAGAGCTTAAGAAGTAGCCAAAGAAAATGTCTTTTGTTTTTTCATATCTCTTTAAATAACGTCAGAAAAAAATAAAAACGAAATCAGCAAATTTCGGTTTTTCCGGATATCCGGAAGTACTGGGAATTTTACAACTTTCCAATCGGCATGTTGTTAGGCACCTAAATGCGCAACTTTGCCATAATTTAACCGACTTCGTATCTCTTACGGTTTCCGAGATCCCCAGCATGCACTCGAATCTGTGGCACCCTGTATAGTAAGTCTAGTAACGATATGCCGAATATCTGGCAGCCGTTGCTAAACCATGAAAAGTCGGCCCAGCCTCGGTGAACAAGGGATAGTATATAAGCCGTAGTTTTTAAGAATAGTTTTTAGTTATTACTTGAAAACAGTTGGAGATACATCACTAACCGAAACGTTGTGTAACAATTAACAAGTAAATACAATGGAAGTCCAAGATTGTAGTATTATTGAAACCATAACATTTTCCAGCACTTTCAAGGAATAGTCACAGCTTGGCTGTTATAAAATAAGAGCAAAAGAAATGGAAATATTATTTAAATATTTAGGTCCAATTTTATGTGAAAAATATACCTTTGCTTTGCTTATCAATGACGCATCGCTCGCTTTTTAGAGTGCCCCGGGTTGTGTGGGGTCAGGGGAATCAATTCCAGTGGCGTATGCATTTTAGAAAATAAATGATAAAATTTCGTCAAAACATGAATATATTTTACAAGCAAAAGTTATTTTCCCACATTTTCATCAACACTTTAAATTAGTAACAAGCCTATATTATTTTGGTATTATTCGGATTAATGAAAATGTTTTTTTTTTGCTTAATTTTGCACACCTCCTATTTTGAGGTCATAGATCACAAATTTGAGTTTTTTTGGCGATTTTTCAACTTTTTTCCAAAAAAAATACATTTTTTACTTTAATTCTACCTTCTCTGATTTTATTTTGCTACATGAAAAAAATAATAAAATTTTAGTCTTAACATAAATTAAAAAAGATGTAAAAGCAGAACGATAGACAATCCAAGTTACACCGACTTGCCAATTCACCACCGATCTTGCAATTTCAATATTAAATACGATATTCACACGCATTGCTTCATCAAAAATATCCACTATATAAGGAACACGAAAGCTCTGAGATCATCAGCTTGTAGAATCCAATAACTATTTCGGGTCTTTCGTGTTCCATATTTAGGATTTCCATATCAAGAATATTTTTGATCAAACATTGCGGGTCGAGCGAAGCAAGGTTCGCATACCTTATAAAAACGTCATAAAGAAAACTATTACAACCTGGTAACAGGTCAACATTTTTAAATTTCGAGAATTCGGACGTAAACGTTTTGCCTACTTTTTATTGAAAATTAAGGTTTTTCCTTACTTTTTAAGTGTTTTTTTTTTAATATTAACATAGTATGAGTTTTTTAAATATGTTTTCGTGCAAATGACAGAATTTAAAGGAATATGTCGTATGGAATTAAACAATTCAATTATTATTTTTTTTTAATACTATAAGAGGCAGCCAAAAAAACAGCATCTGATTCATGTTTAACAATCAAAAAGTAAAAAGTGTGCAAAAAAAAGCGAAAAAATCGCATTTTCCAGTATCCGAATAATTACTAATATTGATTTTTTTGCCTTTTAAAACTCCGAATACCGTACGCGAAAAAACTTTTGTTAAAGTTGCACATATCTCTGCAGCATCCAAAGTGGTTAGTTCTGGATTTCGTTCCCGAATCTCATGGTAAACATTTTTAACCATTATTCGTTCTTTTAACGTTAACTGAGTTTTTTTTTTGTAGGCGGATAACTAGTTAAAGGTTGGTTAATATTCATAGTTTACAGAATTAAAAGCACTTAACAACACTAAATCTTTATATACAATTATATACACTAAATAAGATAAACTATTATAAAATTGGCACAAAACAATATCTATATACTACAATTATTAGAAATTTATAATATTTAGAAAATACCCTGTATAGCAATTAAAATTTAAACTTACAAAATCTGTCCATAATCAATAATAACTAAATAAAATCATCGAACAGCACGAAAACCCTGTCGATACGCTTATTTTCATGTCTGTTCAAGTTGTAAACTAAGGAATGTGTGTTGCCACTTTTATTGCCTTCTCGATAACAATGATTTCAATACATATTGGCGTGCTATTTTAAGTGCGATTGCTGGCTGGTAACTTATTTTCGCGAATTATGACAACGTGGCGATGAAACTTTTGGCCGGTTCACTGTTATTTGAGCGGAAAAGTATATCATAGGCTTAAAAATAATTTACTAGTGTTAGATTTTTATTCAGCCGCTTCGTCGGTTGGGTGGCCGGTATTAAATGAGTCACTGACAGAAATTTTGGACTTTAGGTATAATTATAATAGGGTTGCCAATAAACATACAGTTTGCATCATCCTGTTACATTTTCTACTACTTAAGTTATCCCAAAAACCCTAATAGTCCAGTAACTGAAGACCTGAAAGTACCAAAAGCTGTAAATAAATGTGACAGTTTTCATTTGTGGCGCAATTCTTAGGTCTTCGCGAATGCTTTCGAGCGAAAAAAAGTTTATCACGATTTCGACGTGGGAACCCGCTGAAAATGGCCCCCCAAAGGCCCAAAAATTAGTTTCCCGCAAATATCTGCCAAAATATGCGAAATAAAGATTTTTTGTTTAGACAAAAAATGAAGATCACCGCGAAATCTACAAAAATGGTTCTTACAATTTTTTTTGCAACACCAATATTTTTCGCAAAAACGGCCGTCAAATAATCCATAACATCCACACTCGATAGATGTGGTTTGTTGTCAGTCCGCGAGTCCTGTTGTGATAAATTTCCCTGATTTTTGAATCTAGACACCCTGAGCTTTAAAATAATATGCATTAAAAAGCATTTCAATAGATGATAGGTTTTTGATTCGCGTTTATTCTACAGATTTTCTAGAACTCCGGAAACGGCTGAAAAATGTAGATGGTCAAAACATTTTTTTATCAAAACGCAAGAAAGATGGTGAAGGAAGTTTTCTGAGATCATTGACCACTTGCTAAGGTCTCATTATAAAAGAGGAATGTTAATAACAAATCTATTTTTTTTTAAATATCAATAAATTAATGAGATAATCTCAAAATATTGTGAAAAAAAACATTAACCGCTTTTTTTAATATTTTAGAAAAATCAGAATGAACCCAAACTCATATCCAATGATAGGTTCTGGTTTTCCCATTCTGAAAAACTTTGAATGATTAAAAAACATACATTATTGCCTGATTAATGGAACAATTTGTCCGCCCGCTTATAAGTGAATCCAAAGCAGATAGCAGTATTTTAGCGGTAGAGCGGCAGCTAAAATGATAGGATTTTTGGGTCCCGTTATCTCAAAAACTATCGAATTTTCGAAAAAAATTATAGCGACCATTTTTGTAGACTACAAGGCAATCTTTAATTTTTGTTTAAACAAAAATTCTCTGGCAAATATTAGCGAAAAAACAATTTTTCGGGCCTTGAAGGGCCATTTTCAGACCTTTTTCACCTGTTAATATTGATAAATTTTTTTTTGCTCAAAAGCATCCCCGAAGACCTAAGAATTGCGCCACAAGAAAAAACTGTAGGTACATATTTATTTACAGCTTTGTCCCTTTATTTCTTGGACTATAACTCTTTAAACCTAAAAAGATTTATGTTTGATTTACGTACTTTATGCAAAAAAGAAAAAAATTACCAATCTAGATACCATTTAAACGTATGACTAAGAACTACAAAAAATACAACTACTCTTTTTGCCACATCCTCGATGACTAGCCATTCAGTCTCCTCAACAAGCTGAATGGACGGATCGATTGCAGCGTCGGTCTTTCCGACGCGTCGCGTTGGATCTAGGTGGCGTCGCGGCAGTCCGCGGCCCTCATTTGTTTTCCGGCGCCCGAGCCTGCTGAGATCGAGTCGATATTCGAGGCGAAGACGATAAGCTGATATCGGGATTTTAGGTGTTATCGCGGCCTAAAACGGTATATACGTTGCACATTGCAGGAATTGCAAAAGTTGGTAAGTTATCTTAGGTTTTTTAAAAACTATGCAAATCTAAAATGATATTGACTTATCTAATGTAAAATGGCAAAAAGATCTGTCATAATTTTAAAATGTATGATACGCATTTAGTTTGTTTAAACCAGTTAGTGAATCTTTTGTTTAAGGAGAAATAAATAATTTCATTTATACATTAGGTAAATGTAGTAAAACTGTGTCTGTTTTATTTATTATTGCAGCAAAAAAAGTTTATCTGATCTGATGTTAATAATTAGGCATTTTAAGGCTCTAAACGATTAATCAGGACTAATAAACTGGTTCTCTATTTTCTTTTTACGTCTATGTGATCCCACTGATAACTTCTTGTAATAATAATTTATTACAAATAATTATTGGGCGTGATCAGTTAATCTTAGCACGTGGGTTCAAAAATTATGTTCACATACGGAAAAGTATGTGAGAGGTAAAAATATATTTTTAAACTAAGAAGAAGATGAAAAAGAAGTTAAATAATAGGTTAGGCTTTTACTATCCAATCATCTTTTATATTACCTTTTAAATAGGTAAATTTTTATCCGAAGATAAAAAATATTTAGTGTGTGCAGAATTTGAGTTTCTATAATAAATTGTTGCTTATATGGAACTAAATATGTAATAAAAATCTTACATTTAATTTCCTTTCGATCGCCATTCTTTGTAACAACTTAATATTTTTAAAATACGTCACCAAATTTTTAAAACCTAATTTTAAGTTTCTCTGAAGGTTCTAGACAATGCTGTATATTAAATAAAAACTTCTTCTCGGATTCCATTGTCTTTATACAGTATGTATCTCTGATCGTTTTTAAGTGAATACAGTTTCACTTGAAAACGATCAGAAATACTTACTGATTTGGTGATATAGAGGTTGCTGGGTTTATTTCCTGCGGTTCTGCAGCAATTGTCTAAAAACTGCATGATACTATAAGGATAGTTTCACCTGAAAAAACCTGGCTGCCACAAGTCACAGGTGCTTATTTATCAAAGTCAAGAATTTTAAAAATACGTTTATTACTTTTTGGAGTAGTTTTATAATGAGGTTTTCATCAGAAGAACGGCTTCAAATTATATTATATGCTAAAAACGATATGATATATCTGTTTCTAAACCAAGCAGCAAAATTACAATAAACGAAAAAAAAATACAATACGAGGTAAAATATGGTGGTAATAAGAACACTTATAACAAAAAATTATAATATTACTAATAATTTAAATGTTCTATATGACCACCGTTATTTTATATGATCTATAATAGACCGAGCGCTCGCGGCAGAAAAAAGAGACCGATTTTTTACAGGCCGCCTTTGATACGGGTGATATTTATAGCCACAAGCTATAGATAGATGCACCTATTAAGTTCCGGAACGTGTTACTTCATATATAAACATTAACTTTAATTAGCAAAAAAAGAAGATTCTTAAATCAACTTTTTACAGTCTGCCAATTGTTGAAGCATAAGGCTAGATTGCCAAATCCACAAAAAAGTTGCAGGCAGACGGTTTTCTCCAGTACAAGAGTAAAGCATACCAATGCTAGTTGTGGTTAGGGGAACCCCGGTTAATCTTTCATCACCTGACCATGGCGTCCTAACGCCACTTGACCCCGGTCAATCCCGGCTTTTTCTGTGTAATTAAAATTTACGCATAATAGTTTTAGAATAAAATACTGAGGTTTTCTGAGTAATTACAATTCACGCACATTACTTAATTGGGATTCTGGAAGTTTATTTCTTAACATCACTATTTTTCAAAATTTATTTTTAACAAATTATTTTCGTATAACATCTAAAAACGAAGTAACTGTTTTGTGTGTAAAATATTCATAAATTTACACACAAAAAAACTTCAAGTTTACCCAATAATTCTGCAAATATTCCCCCACACATTTGATGTAAAAAATGTATAATAATAATAAAAATGAAAAAAAAATATATTAATAAATATTAATAAACATACCTTAATATACATTTAAATTTGTTTGAGAAGTATTTTAAAGATTATTAAATTAAAAAAAAAGAAAGATATGGAGTGGAATCAAACCCCGAACCTCCGCAGGTTTCTGCTGTTTGCTTTTACAAAATAGTTGGCCATGGTTAAAGTACTTGACAGAATTTGTAAAATATTGCAAAAAAATCACACAAAAATAATGGATAATATAAGAAAATCTTATTAAAACAGTTTCGAAAGCTAATATATCACAAGTAGGCGCAAGTAGGCAAACAAGCAGGTGACGTCGTTATAAACTTGACCAATCAGGAGCGTTTTGTGTTATGTGACAAACGTTTAAAAAATACATTTTTATGTACGGATTGTTAAATAAATAAATTATTATTTTCAACTTACGTTAATAAATAACCATTTTTAAACTACCTTTACAAATCGTCTGCCATTTAATAGTTTGTTTATTTATTACCTAAATATTGTTTGAAAACAATGGCAGACTGTAAAAAATTGTTAACCATTATAAGTTTTTTAACAAGTTTAACTCCGTCTGCCTACACTTTAAACTTCGTGAATTAGTATGCTAATAATTTAATATGAAATATTTATTGTAAAAGTTGTTATTTATTCAATAGGCAGACTGTAAAAAGTTGTTCTTAAATACTGTGAAAAATTTGTTAATTAACTTTTATGCATCAATTTTTAAATATTGAGAAACAGTCTGCCTTGTGAAAATTCGTCAATCTCATGCACACATTAGTCTAAATTGTGCTTGGCAGACTGTAAAAAAGTGTTTTTAGTTACACGATTTTTTTGCGAACTAGCATTAGTATGCTTTACTCTTGTACTAAAGAAAACCGTCTGCCTGCAACTGCAACAGACTGTAAAAAGTTGATTTAAGAAGCTTCTTTTTTTTGCTAATTAAAGTTAATGTTTATATATGAAGTAACACGTTGCGGAACTTAATAGGTGCATCTATCTATAGCTTGTGGCTATAAATATCACCCGTATCAAAGGCAGCCTGTAAAAAATCGGTCGGTCTATAACCCCTCCTTAGCTTTTCTAAGCTCGCCGATATTATTTGAGGTTCTTGGTTAAGACGATTAATTTCATTTACAATTTTTTCTCTCATTTCTTCCGTGTTTGTGTTTCCATTTTGGTAAACGACATTCTTTTAGTGATTCCATAGAAAAGTGTCCAAAATTGTAATATCTGGACTATTAGGTGGCCATCTAATAGTGCCATAACGTCCAATCCACTGATTGTATCGGCGATTGAGATACTGCACAACTTGACGAACAGCATGGGGCGGCGCTCCGTCTTGTTGCCAAATTATCTTGCGATATGTTTCGAGTGGCAATTTTTCTAAAATGTCCTCAATATCGTTTTCAAGAAGATTGAGGTATCTTTCTCCAGTTAAGGATCCCTCATAGAATATTGGCCCGACAAATCTATTCTTAAGCACACCACACCAGACACGAAGAGATGTAAGAAAAGAGAGAATTTTGGGAAACAAATTGAAAGCGAAGTTTTTTTTGTTCACGTGTTAAATGCTTCACTGGAAGAACGTGATATGGAAGATACTTGCTGCGTCAGTAATTGACTTCATGGGATACAAAGTAAAATAATTTAGAATAGCTCGATCTCGGTTTCTTTTTCTCATTGTAGTCCTTTTTCTAATATGTAACGATTTTGTTTCTTCGAATAAGACCTTCAGTTTTATAATCGTTTTTGCTGATATATTTCGGTGGAAATTTGCAAAATATCTTCGTTGTGTTTACCTGGCGTTTTCTTCACATTTATAATAGAGAGTTATAATTTAAAGCCGTTCTTCTACGTCATTCGTGCTGTAAATCTTTTTTTTTTGTTTTAAATGTTTTTCTAATTAAATTATTGAATTCTACGAAAAAAATACACGAAATGGCTATATTCGTTTGTTAAAAAAATACAGGGAAGTTCAAAAATAAAGCCCCGTTTACTTTAAAATGAATAACCCTGTGCCTTTGGAATTATGGCATAAAACCAATATTCTCGATTTTCGTTTTTATTTTTTTTACTAGTTTATTTGAAAAGTAAGAAAGAAAATTTTCAAAAATACGTTCTTAATAAAACTTTTTGTGCTTCATGTATTGGTAAAGTCAAAAATTTCCCACGACGTTTCGTTTTCGTTTAATCATCATCGACTTTTTTTTCAATACGGTCCTGGAGTTTTTATTTTATTTTTCCAAACCCCTTTTTATCCCAATTACAACAATGTTTAACACCTAATATGTATTTAACAAGTGTAAAACGCCCCTATAAGAAATTATGTGCGTTCCCTGTCTAGCTCATTGTCTCTTACGAAAAACATGTTTATTTTACAAAAAAAAAACAAATGTTTATATCATTATAATTGGGATTAAAACTACTTTAAAAAATGCAATAAACAATAGAGGGCCATATTTAAAAAAATTAAGTTGATGATGGTTTGGCGAAAACGAAACGTCGTAAGAATTTTTTGACTTTGCCAAAATAAAATCGAAAATCTCAAATTTTAATTTTTCCCTCATATTTTAAAAAAGATAACGTTAATTTTTCAAGCACATTTAAAATAATTTGCCCCGTCTCTATAAAGTATTAAATATTTTTACCCAACTCGACCTTTCGGTGATCCAGATTATTTATTTGGCCCTGACAAGAATTAGGGCTCGAACAGACGAGCCACTTTGTCGCGCCACAGTGTGGTGACACAGAGTGGCCGATTTGGACCACTTTGTGTCGCCACAGAGTCGCTCCACAAAGTCGTTCGTCTGAACTGGTAATTTTAGTTACTAGAAGCTTAGTAAGGTGGCGAAGGTTGTCAAACATATACCATTCCTTGATCCTAAATTTCCATAGTGTTTATGGAGTCGGATGAAGAAAATCTACTTCGTTCTCTTCTCTTACGCCGTCGACGTAAACGTTCTAGACGTCGTACGTTATGGATGCATCCAATAACCTCGGAGAGAATATCCGTTGGCAGTATTATAAACTAATGCAAAGGTTACGGGCAGATCCTGCGAAGTTTTTTGATAAGTTGCTATAATCGAGAGATCTCACATCCCAAATAGCTTCTCGATTATGAATTTTAATAATAAACCTGTCGCTGTCAAAATTCATCACCCCTGACTATCAAAAACCAAACCGCAGTGGTGCTTCCAAAAGTGGTCCGTCTGAATGCGTTTAGTACAGAAGTGGTCGCCACGCGTGGCGGGGATCGGCGTCTGACGGCTACTGTGTCGCTGCAGAAACGCTCGTCTGAATGAATTTTTCTATAAACATGGAGTTTACATAAGAACTGCAGATTGGCCACTCTGTGTCACCACTCTGTGGCGCGACAGAGTGGCTCGTCTGTTCGAGCCCTTAATCATCCCACAAATTTGCTTGAAAGCCCAGAATCCCTATTCCAATAATGAATTTATTCTCTCGGGTAAAGTAAAACGAAGCCTAAAACGGAAAATTTCCACTCAAGAGAACCACTTACTTCTTTTTTACAATAATACAGAATTTTTTTTCTTGAACGGGCTTTTTTAAATATAAGAAGACAAAATAATTATTCGTATTTAGGTTTTTTTCTATACAGGGTGATTCACGTGTGTCCTATTAAAAGTTCTGGAGAACCAAAAAAAAACTTTTTCAAATTTGGCACAACGCCATAAAAGGTGATAAGCTACATTAAACAAATATTTTGGCAAATGCAGCGTTGCCAGATCTAACCGAAACTAATGGCAACATTGTAATTTTAAATAGCACACCCTATTTTTTATTACATATTCGGATTCTACACAAAATTCTAGGTTATTTTTGTCAACACCTTCCTATGCTTAAATTTTGCCGTTTTTAAGAGAATAATTAATCACTATTTTTTTTAAAGAACATCACGATGTCAAAAAGATTTAATATTTACATGCCGAGCTGGATACTATTTTTTTTGGTGTTAGAAAATTTATGTATTTACAAGATCTACATGCTATAATGGCGATATATCTTACAGGGTGTCCCAAAAAATTGAATTTTTACCGAACTTAAATAATGATTTAAAGTAATTTTTTTTTAAATACAACATACTGTATTTTATCCCGTTTTCGAATAGATTAATAATCTACCTACAAAATATCCATATATCTTTCTATACCCATCTGACCGTTTTTTAAATACAAATGAATTTTAATTTTTTCTCTGTTTTTAAATACCATTCACAATAAACCACCGACTTATTTTCCAATTTACCTAGGTAGGCCATGGAAGTTTTTATTTTAAATTGTCCTGACAACTATTTGACATATAAGTTAAAACTAATATAATTTGTTTAATTAATAAGGATTAAAAACTTAAAAAATTAAAATTTTCTAGTATTTAAAAAACGTTGGCAGATGGGTATAGAAACAAGTATGGACGTTTTGTAGGTAAATTATTGGTCTATTCAAAAATGGGATATATATAGTATGTTGTTTTTAAAAAATTGAGTTTTAATCATTATTTAATATCGGAAAAAATGCAATTTTTTGGGACACCCTGTAAGATAGATATTGCTATAATAGCATGTAGATCTTTTAAATAAATGCACTGTCTGATCCCAAAAAAAAATTCTAGTATCCAGCTCGGTTAGGCACGTAAATATTAAACTTTTTTGACATGGTGATGTTCCTTAAAAAAAAAATACTAATTAAATATTTTCTTAAAAACGATAAGATATAGGCACAGGAAAATGTTAACAAAAATTACTTAGAATTTTGTGTAGAATTCAAATATGCAATAAAAAATAGGGTGTTCTATTTAAAATTACAATGTTGCCATTGGTTTCGGTTAGATCTGGCAACGCTGCATTTGGCAAAATATTTTTAAAATGTAGCTTATCACCTTTTATGGCCGTGTGCCAAATTTTAAAAAGATCTTTTTTTTTTGGTTTTCCAGAACTTTTAATAGGACACTCAACGTGAACAACCCTGTATAAAGAGAACAGTTAAAATTTAAAAAAAATTGTAAGAAAAAACACGGCTTTATTAGAATAAAAAAACTGTTTTATTGTTTTCAAAATTTTAGCCCTTCAGATCTGTATGTATTAGAAAAATAATTTTGTTAAATATTATAACATTTTTCATTTTAAATATTTTAGGAAATTTTGTAAATTCAAAATTTTACCTCGAAAATCCTTTATCGGGGTTTTCGGGGTTGCTAATTACGAATCTGCGGCCAAAAATCATGTAAGGGTAGTTGGACCCTATCAAAACCACCCCTAGGAGTGACAAAAATGGAGAAATTTGGAAAATTGAAAATTTCACCTCGGGATTGGCTCTCGGGGGTTTTAGAGGTCGCTGATCGAGTCAAAATTTTACCTCAAAAATCCTCTATCGGGGGTTTTTGGGGTCCCCGATTACGAATCCGTGGTCTAAAATCAAGTGGGGGTGGTTGCACTCCCATTAAAACCACCCCTAGATATTTCAGAAATGGAAACATTTTAAAAATTTAAAATTTTACCTCAAAAATCATTTTTCGATGGTTTTCGGGGTCGCTGATTACAAATTCGCGGCCAAAAATCAGGTGAGAGTGGTTGCACCCAATCAAAACCACCCCTAGGAGTGACAGAAATAGGAAAATTTTAAATTTTAAATTTCTTCATTTGCAACTACCCTTACTTTTGTACTGCGGATTCGTAATCAGCGACCCCGAAAACCCTCAAAAAACGATTTTCGAGGTAAAATTTTAAATTTTTAAAATGTTTCCATTTCTGTAACTTCTAGGGGTGGTTTTAATGGGAGTGCAACCACCCTCACTTGATTTAAGACCACGGATTCCTAATCGGGGATCCCAAAAACCCCCGATAAAGGATTTTTGAGGTAAAATTTTGACTTTTTGAAATTTTTGCATTTCTGTAACCCCTAGGGGTGGTTTTGTTGGGGTGCAACCAGAGCTGTCAAAGTACTCTTAAATAGTGCTTCAAGTACAAGTACCAAGTTTTTGATTTTTTAAAAATTACTTCAAGTACAAGTACCAAGTATTCATTACAATGTACTTGCATTTCAAGTAAATTGAAAATGTACTTGAAGTACCAACCAAATATATTACTTAAAGTAAATCCAAGTACTTGAAGTAAACCCAAGTACTTGAAGTAAAACAAAGGACTTGAAGTAAAACAAAGTACTTGAAGTAAAACAAAGTACTTAAAGTACACCAAAGTTCTTGAAGTAAACCAAAGTACTTGAAGTATATAAAAGTACTTGAGGTAATTAAAAGTACTTCAAGTAAAACAAATTATACTTGAGTAGTATTTTTTGTAAGGAAGTCAGGGGGGTTTACCCAAAGGGTTTTTCCCAACAACTATAAAGCTTTAAGGACTGAGCACTACGTCTTTGGAAAGTGGGGGTGGGAAAACTACCCTATTTTTTTTTTATTTTACATTGCAAGGCAGATGTTAGTTGTGATAAATGTTCCTGAGGGTCTACAGAATACGTACAATTTTTTTTTTAATTTGAAATGTTTTTCACCTTTCCCATTTTAAGTTTTTTCCTTTTTTAGTGGGGACAAAAATATTTTGGGGTTCTCAAAAATTTGGCCCAAAAATAGGGTAAGACTTAAATTTTAATATTCTACTGATCAACACTTCCTCAAATAGTAAAACATATTAATAATTGATGTATGTACCTTTCAATTACTCAAAAAAAAAAAAAATAAAAAATTTTAAAAAAAAATTTGACAAGTTACAGATTGAAGACCGTTAGTTTATTACTTTCAAAATCCAAAAAATAATAAAGTCTATTTTTCATTATCCTGGTTCACCCCTTCTTACGACGGTCGACGTTGGGCTAATTTTTTATGTCTCACATAACCCGCATAAGAATGATATTTTTTTATTTTCTAAATTTGTCGTTATTAATAAGTTACCGGAAATGGTAACATTATGATCAGTTAGTAAATATATTTTATTTTTTTTGACAAAAAAGTTTGCAATTGCCTTAAGTGCTTATTTTTGTATTGTTTTTAAGCAAATTTGAATGTTTATAAACTAGAATAGTAATTAGGGTAAAAAATCGTAAACTAAAAATTATATAATTTATAACTAAATTTATACAGGGGTTTTAGTATGTTTTCTTTAAAATATTTTTTGGCAACGTTTCGTTTTTAAAGGTCTCATGAAAAAAAAATCAAACAACCAATTTTCACATTCTTCCTTCTTTTTTCACAGAATTTTAATTTTTTCATTTTCACACAAAATTTTCTAAACCCTTTTTAA